>PVKB01005166.1:0-107818 GCA_004027205.1 Ctenodactylus gundi | reverse complement strand
CCCCCCCCCCCCCCCCCCCCCCCCCCCCCCCCCCCCCCCCCCCCCCGCCGCCCCGGGATTAGGAATCAAACCCGAAGCCTGAAGCATACTAATCCTGTGCTCTGCCACTGAACTGCATCCCCAGCTCCTGAATGAAATTTACCCAACTGACTCATTTTCCCCACAGGTTTATTCAGCCTCCCGTGCTTAGAACACGTGGTGCTCTTCAGAACCTCATTGGGCCATTTTGAACTTCAAAGTCACTAACACGAAACACACAAAGTTGGAAACGAGGGGCTTAAGTAGATCTTGGAAAAGACGCCTGTTTGCCGACTCAGCACTGAAGACGAAGGCGGCCATAACCTTGTTTAGCTGTGGTCATACTTGTCTGGCCATCAAAATGTTTTGCTGTTTGTCACATGTCCACAAACAACTGTAAAGTCAGCGCAAGATACGAGATGGATGTGGGAATTACAAACACATGGCAGTGAGCATTAGGATTTGCAAATGCGGAATCCGTGAGTAGCAAAGACTGTCAATATATTGAAAAAGCCAACATGCATTTTAAAAATCTGTTGGTTGTGGATAATGGTTATCTCCGAACAATTTCAGGTTTTACCTAGTATCAGAATGTTTCAAGTCAGTTGTGATGACAGGTACCTGTAATCCCAGCGCTGTGGAAGACAGCTGCAAGAGCCTTCAAGTTCAAGTTCTGTGTGGGCAACTTAGCCAGACCTTGTCTCATAACAACAACAACAACAACAACAACAATAATAATAATAATAATAATAATAATAAAAGGGCTGAGATTGTCTTTCAGTGCAAAGGCCCTGGGTTCAAGTCCTAGGACTGAAAACAAATTTAAAAAGTAATTGTATTTATATAGTGTTCTGCTAATGAAGATGCATCTTGGAAATAGCTTTTCAACCTTTTCTTCCCTAAAAGGCACTTTCCTAGCTTGTCTATCTACACTCACCAAACACCCTTTGCATTTCTGGGGATGACTGGCTCTGGTTTTAAGCCTCATGAACCAGTCAGCAGTGAGTTATTATGAGGCTGTTTAACATACAACGAGAAGTGAATAATTTCACATGGGAATGCGATTTTTGCCCTTTGCCCTACACTGGGATAAAATATTTCAATTAACAAATCTTTTCAAGTGTCTCCTTTCACATCTTAATGACAACGAAGGAATACTACACTTCTTTAAAGTGAGATTATAAAGCTGTCTCTATGAGGCATGATTTCCTAAAGCGAGATTTTATACCAGTTAAGTGGGGAGAACTCTGCAATTGAACAGCGTTGGAAAATTTTGACCCCGGTCAAACTTATTTTTTTTACTGTAGAACTTTCCGGAACACATAGCAGCTCAGGTAGAATCCCATGAAGGCTACAGTGTTTCCTGTAGCAGAGTCAAACATGAAGTGACCTTCTGAAATAGTGTTCTTTGGGCTCCCTTTGGGGGAATCCATGATAAAGACTGGCTGGTACATCAAAATCATAAGGTGTATCAGTCACCTTTCCAGCCCTGTCACGGATACTAAAACAAACATTAAATAAGGAGATAAGGCTTACATTGGCTCCCAGTTTTAGAGGTTGCTGTCCCCAGTTGCTTTGGGGCCTGTGGTTTCTTGGCCTGTGGTAAGACCTTGCATCAAGGCGGGGAGTGGATGGTGAAGCAAACCCACTCACTTTATAGCTGGGAAGCATGTAAGAGGAGGGGCTGTCATGACCTCCTTCAAGGACACGTTTCCAATGACCTAAAGACTACCCACTAGGTTCCACCACCTCCCAGACCAAGCCTCCGATGTCTGTACATTCGGGGGACATTCCAGATCCACACTGCAACACAGGAGACCTGTAAGCCCAATGTGCTGTCTCTGGTGTATGGCTTGTGTAGCGCCCGTGGTGGGAGGCACAACATGGAAATGAAACATTTCCTCCAATTATCTGTAAACGAATCTTGGCGCTCCTTATTTTCTCTTTCAGTACATCTTAGGGGATCATTTCCTGTTTTTTTTTATTTTTAATGGACATACTTCTCCTTCCTAGGTGATTTTGCAAGAAATAGTCATTATCTACTAATAATAAGCAGACGCCATGCCTGGTGTGGGTAATGCCAGAGCACGTGAGACTGTAAGCTGCCAAGACAATAATAATAAAAAAAAACTGACGGTGGCTTCCCTTTGATCGTGTTTTCATGGCACATTGATAATCATCTCAACCTCAGTTACCAAATACAAATATTTCAGGAGGTACCTCGGTAGAAATTTGCTACTCTTTGTACCTCCTGGAGCCTGTGTGGGACAGATACCATTCTTCTAATTGCCATTATTACAATATTTTTCCTTTCCTTTCCCCTTTTATATTTCTCATGCAAATAGCATTCCACACAGAACAGAAAGATCATAATGTGATGTTTAAAAAATTGCCCCAAAGTGGGCTTTGGGAGAGAGACTCAATCTATGGCCTATGTGGATTCCTACTGCCTCTTCTTTAGTGGGTGCAGCTTAAGGCTTTGTGTTGGTCATCTCTGTATTTGAGAAAGATATCATGACGTTACCAACATCTGTGTGCCCGGCAGTGTGCTAGGTGCTAAGAGACTATGTGAATGAGATTTGCTTCTATACCAATTGAGAAAAAAGGTCTCACCTTTGTAGTTGAGGGATGATAGTCATGGCTGCTGCTTCTCAAATGCCCCCAGAGACCGCAGCCTGGACTGGCATATTCTCTCTGAACCGCAATATGGTGTTGTTGGCAGTGGTTGGAACATAGATTTTAAAAAATGGAATTGGTTCTCATTGTTGGGTGTTGCAACGAAAGGCTAAAGACCCCGGTTCAGGGTATGCCTCAGGTAGGTGGACGGGAGAGTAGCTTTCATTGCCTGTCATAATCACGACACAGGGGATGTGTGTTTCTGTTCAATATTGGTTGTCTCAGAACCTGGCCCAGAATAGACACTTGGTACATGTTTATTAAAACAATGTTGACTTAAAGAAGAAGTGGCTTTTGACTACTCAGCAAAGCAGAGCGGATAAAAGATTGCTTTGGAACCCATAGCTTTTAGGATTATTTTAATTTTACTCACTTGAGAAATTTAGGGCACACACGAATTGAAGAATTGAGCCAACCTGCCAGATCAGTGAAGCCCATGGCTTACATGTCCATGCTACATCCAGATAGTCAAGCATGAATTTTCTTGGGGTCATGTACTATCCAGAAAGCAGGCTCATTTCTCCATTTCATACTATGTCAGCTAGATAGCAAACTCATACTGTGGACTTCATGACACACACATTCTTACATGTTGTGTGTTTTGTAGGAAGATGACATATGTAGCTAGGCTTTTCACTAAACTCTGAAGTACAGATTATTTCCTAATGTCACTTAACATAAGCTCACAAATGCATTCATGAGACAGAATCAGTAGCCGCCAAGCCAAATGAGTCCTGCTGCCCAGGGACCATGCCTGAGTAAAGACTGGGACCAGTGTTCCCGCTGTTAACAGGAGCAAACAGGTTCGTTACAGTGATCTACGGAGTCCCATTTCCCAACTCCTTTATTCACTTGCTCATAACTTTCTGCCAAATTCTTTGGGGCTGAAACCTTTCTTGTCTGGTACTGAGCCATGTCTGCCCAAAGGTAAATTTTTCTGGAGAGTTTTTGCCAGAGCTCTGAGCCTTTATTCAGACAATGAAAAAAATGAATTCTTCATTTACACTAGTTGGCTCTGTTCACTAGTAACTCAAAGCTTAGCCCAGGCACCAAAAGATGTCCTCTCTCACTATCTGTCTCTCTCAACACACTCCAGCACTCAGACAAACATTCACAGCCAGTTACACACTCATACTCAGGTACATACACACACACATACACATAACTTATGTACACATTCTCATACATCAGCACACCCATCAACATAAACATACATGTGCATACTATACTCTCATATATGGTATAAATTATTTTATATCCTATATATTGAAATGTACCTCTGGCAAATTATACACATGCAAAGCCTTGAATACACACATACACACTTGCACACACAGATTTGTACAAACATGCACAAATGCACACACCAGTTCACACCCTCACAATCCAATGCACACGCCATACACACAGACACACACATCCACCACACACTGACACCTAAACTCCCACTTGGCCAAACACACCCAGGACCTACGCCATCAGTCTGACCCATGCGGACCTTGAACTTGGTCATTTCATCGGCGGTGAGAGGCTCTCCCTGCTTGGTTGTGTGTAAAAGGTACAGGATGGGCCTGGGGAGCCAGGCAGCTTCTTCAGACTATGGGAATCTCTCAGCACAACTAAACGCACCCATTAACCTGGAACTTGATTGCTGAGACCCTGAAGTGAAAAGGGAAAGTGACCTCTAGGGGCCCCACTGCCATGGTAACAGGAACAGAGCCTGGAGCCTGGCCTGAGCTAAATAATAATAAAAATAATAATCCAAGTGCCAGCCTTTGTTTCCCGTAAAGATGGTGTGCTATTTTCACTGAGTAGTGTGAATCTGCTGCCCTTGCCAGGTGACTGATATAGCCAGGCAGGGGCCTGCTGGTCTTCTGGTCAACCTGGAGAGGCTGGAGGTGGTAATGCCTTTGTGTAAATGTGTATTCTTTCTGACTCTTTTGAAAGATTACAGGCCATAAAAGAAAAATCTAAGAATGTAACAAGGATATTGTGAGAACTTTCATCCTCGGGTTGAAATCCATCAAGTAATTTTCCGAAGCCAGCTTATTGGAGCCTGCCCAGGAGGCCATATTAGGTCCCTGCTGAGTCTTGGGCACCTGCTGTGGGAGGAGTCCTTTCTCCAAAAGACTGTCTCTGATCTGAAACTCACAGCCTAAGTAAATACCCGGCAGATGCTCACCAAGCTGTCTGGATTATGGGAAAATCAAAACTTAGCAGGTTTCATGTTATTTTTTACTTTTTGGTGGTGACACAAGGGTTCAGGCCTGCACCACCAGGCTGGAAACTGCCCATTGAGTCTCTGTTTTGAGACAGCTTCTTGCAAAATTGCTGAGTCTGGGCTTAAGTTTGAGCTCCTCCTGCTTTAGCCTACTGGAGAGCTGGGATTAGAGACACGTACCACACACCTGGCCTTGTTATATTTTTAGTTGTATGAAATGCTCGTCAATAGCAATTGTCAGGAGCAAACGTTACCCCTGCTTTTCCTGTTTATTTTTATTATTTTATTTTATTTTTTGAGGCAGGGTCTTGTTATATAGTCCAGGCTCGTCCTGAATTCACTACGGAGCCCAGGTTGGCCTCGAACTTAATCAATTCTGCCTCTGCTTCCCTGGCGTTGAGATTATTAGACATTCACCACAATGCCTGGCACCCCCAGTTTTCTGAAAAACAAGCCAACCAAAAACCAAGTGCTGGCCTTGGGGAATTAAGTAACCCCTAGCTGGCCAGACCTCTGTCTCTGGGAGATCCGGCACCAGAACAAACAGTTCCTTATTTCCCTTTTAAAAACCAAATAGCCCCTTTTACAACCTGCAGCTTTCTTCACAAGGCTCTGAACATTACCTGGTCTGGGAAAGATGCAGATATCTAGATTTTTACGCTCAAATCTTTATTGGCGCGCGTGCGCGTGCGTGCGTGTGTGTGTGTGTGTGTGTGTGTGTGTGTGTGTGTGTGTGTGATTTTGCAAAAGAAAAACAGAAAAATTGAAATCATGGGAGGAATAAGATCACAGAATTGAGGAAGATAAGTTAAAGAGGAAAACACGATTTTCAGGTCAGTTTGTTCCAGCGGACAGCAGCAGGGTGGTCACTGAGAGTCCAGTGACAGCTCTGCCCCTTCAGGGATGCTGGCTTGACCTTGTCCTCAGGAGCAGCTGAGAAAGCGGAGGACAGCTTAGCCCACATCGGTGGGGAGGTGGTCACGTGATGGCCTACAGCCCGTACCTGGATAAGGAGGTCTGCAAGCTGAGGTGGATTGCCCTGCGCAAGGCGTTGATTTAGGAAGGGGGCCGTTTCCGTTTACAAAGGGCGTGTGGGTCCTTAGGGCCCCAGCAAACATTTCTCTTCCTGTTGACAGGCTACTCCCTTCCGGATGCTTTTAGTAAATATTTTGGTCTCCTGATATTTTTCTTTTTTTCTTTCTTTTACACTAATTTCGTCAGTCAGCAAAAAAGCACAGAGTAGGGCATCTGCACTTTTCTTCTGAGACACTCAATGGCTCGCCCAAGCCTCTGTTCTCACAGTGTCACCGCCTCAACAGACAGCGACATGGGAGGGCAAAACTAGCTTTTTGGAGAGGGAAGGGGGTTTCTGGTGGATCCCAGAGTTCCCGCACATCTCGCAGGTATTTGAGACACTGTTTTTGTTTTTGTTTTTTTCTCTCTCCCTCTTGAGAACAGAAGTAGAATCACAGATTCAGCACGTGTGGCCTCCCGGCGTCTGGGTGGCTCAGAGGGTGTGTAGCTGTGTTTTGGGTTGTTCTTTTGGACATGACTCATGTGGAGCAATGATGATGTGCTCCCTTATTGAAAAATAAACAATACTCCTACACTGTTGATTTTCTCGCCTCCATATTTGTTTCTGTGTTATCTGCAAGAGCAGCTGTAGGAGCTCATGAAGACACAGAACCCCCCAGAGGTAGCTGGGAAAAGCCAGGTTGCTGTCTCCACAGGCAAACCCATCCCAGAGAGCCGACAGGAAACATTGGATAAAGTCCCCTATTTCTAATTACTGAACAAAGGGGGTGTGGCCCCAAATTTCTGAAGTTGGATTTTTGCGTGGAACAAATACCAGGTAGGCAAGTGTCTTCTGATTTCGCACAACGTAAAAGAGATGACAAAGATTATGTAGAAAGTATGTGTTTCTTATTTTGAAACAGGGTCTTGTTCTGTAGCCGAGTCTGGCCTTGGACTCAGGACAATCCGCCTGTCTCAGCTTCCTGAGTGCAGGGATTACAGGCATGAGCCACCAAGCCCAGCTTTTATGCGGTGCGGGGGAATCGAACTCAGATACATGGCATTTGCTAGGCAAGCGCTTTCACCGCAGCTACTACTCCAGCTCTTATATAAAATAGTGAGAATCAAAAATTTTGACCACATAACTTATAGTACGATCCTCAAAATAAGGGTCAACAACACTTAAGAAATCCTTATTTAAAATATTAGGGTTATGATGGCTTCAAGGAATAAGTTTGAAAACATTCATTTCCTTTCAATTTCATGAAGAAGTTTGACAAATATTGGCAATAAATTTTTACCTTAAGATTCTAGTTATTCAGAATTTTGGCTTCTTCGTGATACAGTTTTGGTAGTTGATATGTGCCTAGAAATTTAACCATTTCTTCTAGGTTCTTAAATTTACTAACGTATAGATTTCCAAAGTAGTTTCTGATAATTCTTTGGATTTCAGTGCTGTCTGTTGTAATTTTTGCCTTTTTCATTTCTAATTGCATGCATTTTTACTTCGTTTGGTAAGGTTAGCTAGAGGTCTACTGAACTTGTGTCTTTTGAAAAACCAGGTTTTGTTTCAGTGATCTTTTGTGTTTTTTTTTTAATTTTGGTTTCAATTTGAATAATAACTGATCCGATCATCTTTTAGTTTGTTTCCGTCTAGTAGCTTTGGGATTGGATGGCTCTTGCTTTTCTAGAATCTTGAGCTGTTTTTGTGCCAATACTGTACGTTCTCATCACTGTTATTTTGTAATATAATTTGATATCAGCTATTGTGCTGCCTTCTCTTTTTGTTGTTTAGGATTGTTTTGGCTATTCAGGGTCCTTTCTGGTTCCATATAAACTTTTTGGATCATTTTTTTCTAGTTCTATGAAAAATGCTGTTGGTATCTTGATTGGGTTTGCACTGAATCTGTGTATCAGTTTTGATAGCATGCCCATTGGCCATGTTGGCTCTGCCTATCCAGAAACTGAGTACGTCTTTCTATTTTCTAATATTCTCTTAAATTTCTTTTTTCAAAATACCATAGTTTTCGGTAGAGAAGACCTTGCCTTCCTTAGTTAGATTGATTCCTAGGTATTTGATTTTCTTTGAGGCAACTGTGATTGGGATTGTTTTTCTAACCTCTTTCTCTGTGTTTTCCTTGTTGCTGTAGGGGAATGCTACTAATTTTGTGTATTGATTATATATCTTGCAACTTGGCCAATTTTGTTATTAATTCTAGAAATTTTCTGGTGGAGTTTCTGGAGTTTTCTATGTAAAAGAACGTGTAATGTGTAAATGAGAATAATTTGATTTCTTCCTTTCCTATGTATTTTCCCTTTATTCCATTCTTTTTGCCTGATTGCTTCCATGTCCTGTAATTTCTATTTTATCATTAAGCACCATGTCACATAGAAGTGAGACTGGACATTTTTTCTTGTTTCTCATTTGGGGGGGAATGCTTTCAGTTTTTCCCATACTCCTGTCAGTTGTCAGTCGGATTCTAATACATTGCTTTCATCAGCTTGAGGAAAGATCCTTCTATACCTATTTTCATAGGGCTTTTAATCAGGAAGGGATGTTGTGTTTTGTCAAAGGCTTTTTCTACATTTATTGAGATGATAATTTGATTTTTGTCCTTCTTTTTCTAATGTGGTGTATAACATTAATTGATTTATGTATGCATTTCCAGGATGAAGTCTACTTGGTCATGGTGCATGATCTTTTTAGTAATTTGTTGCATTCTGTTTGAAAGTATCTTATTAAGGATTTTTGCAGCTATGTTCACTAAGGAAATTGGCATGTAGTTTCTTTCTTTATCTAGTTTGGGGATCAAGGTGATTCCAGCTTTTGGGAAGGAGTTGGGCAGTGTTTTCTCCCTTTCAATTTCATTGAAGAACTTATGGAGAATTGGGACTAAGTTTTCTCTGAAATTCTGATTATATTTTATGGCAAATCCACCAGGTCCTTGGCTTTTCTTTGTTGGTAAACAATTTATTACAGACTCAATTTCATCCCTGGTTATCCTCTATTCAGAGTTTTTGTATCTTCTAGGTTCAATTTTGGTATATCACATGTGCCTAGAAATTTATCCATTTCTTCTGAGCTCTTGAATTTGTTGACATACAGCTTTTCAAAATGCTTTCTTATATCCACTGGATTTCTACAGAATTTTTTGTGATTTCACCCTTTCCACTTCTAATTGTGTTAATGTAAATCTTTTCTTTCTTTTGGTGAGTTTGGCTAGAGGTTTTTCTATCGCATTTATCCTTTCAAAGAATCGACTTCTTGATTCATTGATCTCTTGCATTATCTGATTCTTAGAATTTCCTTCTTTCTACTGCTTTTGGATTTGGCTTGCTTTTGTTTGCCTAGGACTTAGAGTTCTATTACCAGATTGTTTTTATTTGAGATTACTGTGGGTTTTTTCATATGTGCACTCATAGCTATAAGTTTCCCTTTTAATACTGCTTTCATTTGTGTCTGTCAATTCTGGTGTGATGTGCTTCCATTATCATTTGACTTTAGGAAGTTTTTGATTTCTTTATTGACTTCTTCTGTGATCCATCATGTGTACAATAGCATATTATTTAATCTCCATGTGTTTGTATAGTTTCTTTTGCCACTGACTTCTGTTTTTATTTAACTATGTTCTGAAAGTATGCAGAGAATGATTTGCTTTGTAATATAATTATGTAGTTATAATATAATTCTTTCGTATTTATTTAAGCATGTCTTATGTGTAAGAACATGGTCTATTTTGGAGGAAGTCCATGTGCTGCTGAGAAACAGGAGTATTCTGTTGACTTTGGATAGAACACTCTGTAGATATCTGTTAAGTTCATTTGCTCCGTGATGTGATTTAGCTCTGTTGCGTCTTTCTTGATTTTTTTTTGTCTAATTGACGTATCTGCTTTTGAGAGTAGGGAATTCAAATCTCCTAGTATGACTTGATTTTATTGGGGCCTATTATAGATGGAAGTGTTAGTTACCCTGATTTGATCATTACGTGTGGTATGCAGGTATCAAATGATCATGCTGTATTAAAAAATAACTACCATTACTATGTCACTTAAAAATAAAAAGTTTTTATACAACAGATTAAAGATGTGTGCTTTACCACAGCCTTATTTTACATACTCAACTCTGTCTCTGGAATTCCTACTTTTTCTAAGGATCTTCTTTTAGCTTAACTATTGACTCGTTAAAGTCCGCATAAAACTTCTTAGGGTGGGTCCTTCCTCAGCTTTTCTTGTAAGAATTCTCTTGGGTCCCTCTTCTTCTATTTTCTTTTTTAACACTTCAATAAATGTCGACTTTGGAGTTACTTGTCTCATTCCAGAAAAAGTCTGTTTTTAAAACTGAGATGGTAATCATGCTTAATTAAATAAACTTAGACTTGGTGTTTATGAGTGCCGGCTCTTCTTTGCCAGAATGTTAGAAGCTACGCCCTTCCATTTACAAAGCTCTGTATTCATATTCTTCAAAAACATTCTGAAGTTTTATTCTTAAGGATTATGCATTTCTTGTTAAGTTTTCCCTAGATACTTAATCACTCTGTGAATGTCATTAATCCAGGACCTGTTCATGCCAAACACATGCTTTACCACTATTTGTGATAGTGGATTATTAAAATTGCTCAGTGATTGTGTTGGTGTCTGAGGGTGAGCTACATCTGTAGATCTCTGCTATCATTTTTTTCAATTAGTGCATATTAATAATACAGAATAGTGACGTTTTTGTGGTCGTGGGGTGGGGGGGTGGTTGGAAATCCTCCATTATCCTTTAAAGGCCTTTTTAAAGCAGCGTTGCGTGGCCACTTAAGAAAACAGCAACAATAACTGAAACACAACAACAAAAATAGCAATAGCAAAATAAACACACAAAACATAAGTTAGAAAGACAGCCTACAAATACTGCCGAGATTTATTTGGGTATCGCATAGCAGTGAGTGCGCATTGATGTGATGGACTGTGGGCATATTTAAGAGAGTTGAGGCCAACGAAAGTTTTCAAAGGCAAAAATGAAAAGAATTACACCAGACACTTCGACATATCATTTTTGGCGATGACGACAGAGTGAAATAGATCCCAGCTGCCTATGTTTCTGCAGAGGCACCTTGCATAGGAGGCGCGGTGACCTTCACGCAAGGTCCTAGTCCTGGCAGAGTCGTTCGTGATACTATCAGGAAGCCACAGTGAGAATGCTTCTGCATAACCTTCTGGCTTTCTTACGTATTTATTTTTGGTTAGGGTTGACATGAATGACTCCATTTTATTGTTTCAATTTGGGTTGCTTTTGCTTTTTCACAATAAATATGATCTGACTGATTTCTTTACATTCCTTTTTAATCTCTATTGAGATTGCAAATGTACCCTTGTCGCTGCACTGGGCATCTAGCTGAAGAGAAATGGGGTTCCTTCCCCCTCATGCCTATTGAGCTGTGATCACCAGAACGGGGTCCCTTTTCTAAATGTTTACCCAGCAGGAACACTTCAGTTAAGTCAAAATTCTAACACTCTGAGGAGCTAAGGCAGCAAGACTGCAAATTCAAGGCCTACTTGGGAACCTTAGTGACATAGCGAGACACTCTCTCTAACTAACTAACTAACTAGCTAACTAACTTACTAACTAGAACAGGTTGAGGAGGTAGCTCAGGGTGAAGGCCCTGGGTTTAATCTTGCCCCCTCCCCAAAGAAAAGGTGTAGCAGAGTTTACTGTTGCTCTGCTACTACCTTCCTGCAGCGCCCCTCCCTTTAGGTGGGCACACACCTGATTTCCTCCTTGGGTCTGTTTCCTTTGGCTGGCACTGCCATGACAATGTCAGGCTGCCGTGTGGATCATATACACTCTTGTTCTGTTATTGACATGAGCAAGAACGCTTCTGGTGTTTCTCTAAGAGTTTGACTCACTTTTATTTTTTGCCATTTGAATCATCTTTAAGATTTATTTTTAAAATTGCAGTAAAATAGACATAAAATAAATTTATTAACTTGATAATTTTAAGAGCATGGTTCAGCAGCACTAAGTGCAATCACACCATTGTGCAGCTGTCACCAACGTCTGTCTCTATGACCTTCTCTCGCTCCTGAACAGAAGCTCTGGATCTGTTAAACACTAACTCCACAGTCCCCCTCCCCTACTTTCTGAAAAGCACCAACTACTTTCTAGCGCTATGTACATGACCTCTCCAGGTACCTCAGGTAAGCTTGTCCTTTTGTGACTGACTTATTCCACTTCACGTAATACCCTTACACCTGTCAGAATCTCCTTTTTGTGTGTGTGCATTTTGCACTTTGTTTAACCATCTATCTACCCAGGTCCGCTTTGAAATATCAATGCAAATATTCCAGAAGAAATAGCTGTTCTTGTCCTCTGCAATGTGGCTAGCACTTAGCATAGCACCAGGCAGGAAGCAGGCATAGACTAAGGCTTACTGAGTACGTGAGAGCCAGCCGATGCTTGGCTACGGTTAAAATTATGAAGTATTATAGGAGTCTTAAAAACTACACCTTGCAATTGCATGTCGCTCTTTGTGATTTAAAACATTCAAAACCATATTCATGTGAGCAATACAATAGTCCCTTAAGATATGTAGACGTTATTGCTCTCATTTTATAATTTATATATTGAACAGATAAAAAGCTGAAGTTTAGGAAGATTATGTAGGATGATTATTAGGGGGTCTAGTACACGACAGGTGGGAATTCAACCCACGGGTTTGCATCCAAGTTCAGTGATCTTTCTCATTCCCTGTTTCCTTTCAGGGCATGCTGGAGTCTGAACCTGGAGTGTCACCCAGAGGCTCGTATATTAAAACCTTGGTCCCAGCAGGGGTTACCTGGAGGTGGCAAACATTTGGGAACCAAGTTTTAGTGAGAGGTGTTCTGGCACTGAAGGTGTCCCCGTTGGGAGACCGGGGGACCCAATCTCTTCCTCTTTGGCTCTGTGCGCCTCAGCTCATTATAAGGGTGAAAGATTTTGCATATTTCCTGGTGTTCTGCCTTATTACACACCCAAAGGCAACAGAGACAATCGGTCAGGGACCGGACCTCTGAAACGGTGAGCCAAAATAAACCTCATTTCTGCTCTGTTATTTGCCATAGGAACAGAAAGCTGGCCAACCCAGTGAAGGATGTGATGAGCGTGCCGGGAAGCCTTAGCAGCGTATGTCTAGCTTAGTGACACCCCCAGCTCAACCCCAGGCAGCCTCCCTCCACCTCTGTGGGGGTTTCCATGAGCTGTTGTGAGGTGTGTCTTTAGTCTCCTTCGTTGGAGGGCTGTTTCTTGTACTTTTATCACCTAGCTCTTACCCTGAAACCCCAGATAGCCTGTGAGAATCCTTTTCGCTTGTTTTTGAGTTTTGTGTAAGTGGAGTTCGATTGTCGGGGTCTTGCTTCCCTTCTTTCTAATATTACACTTGTGAGATTGATCTCCCTGTATGTAGTTGATGTTTGCTATTTTCGTTGCTCATAATATTTCATTGCACTTATTACTGATCCCTGCTAGAAGTTTGCTTGTGTGGTTTCTAGTTAGGGGATGTGTCCTGAGGCACATGTGTGTCTACTTGAATTAAATATGTCCTAAGATGTGGAAATATCAGGTCATAGGTAGCTTCATGGTCATAGATGTTTCTGGTGATGTGTATTTCCAGGAGCATGACTGAGTTCCTGGTGATTTATGTCCCTCCCGTTGGTGGCATCAGGCAGCCCTGACTTTTTGTCTTGCACGCTTGACGCACGAGCTGTCCACGTCTCCAGCCTCCAGGGCCCTTTCTCCTCTCTGAACAGCACCTCACCCAGTTTGGGGTCCCATGAGCCGCCATGTTTTCCAACAGTTGAAGTACTCTACCATTAGAGGGGCAACCTGGTGTCAGCGGTTGGCATAGGTGGGCAGTGAGATGTGAACACTGGGGGTCCACTGGGTGGGATATCCTGAGAAGACACGGGCGAAGTGGGGGGGGGGCTCTGATGAGCTTTGCAGCAGCGGTCTTCAGGGACTTTCAGCGTCAGGCTGAATCCCTGGGGACGTTTGTCCCCTCACTTTGTGTCATAGAACACTAGCTCTCTTCCACGCTTAGCCTGGATCCCTTTCTCAGCACCTCAGACTTGGTTCAAATGTTTCTTTGACGTGCAGCTCAGCAGGAGGTTCCAGTACAGATTCTCACTCTAGCCTTGAAGCCTACAAAGCAAAGACTTGGGTGGCAAGGGGACAGCAAGGCTGCTAGGTAATGTGGACACCTGGAAGAGCAGAGGCAGCTGGAAGTGTGGCCCAGACACCCTTGAGTGTCCCAGCTGAGTGCGGCATCCTGGCTGCCCTGCTGCGTCTTCTGTTCATGCCCGCACCATGTTGTGGGGTCAGCAGACATCGCACCCCCGTGGCCTTCATCGGTGACCATGGTACTGTGATCCCACATCCCCGACCGACTGTGAGTTAGAGAAGAAATTCCTCAGTTTATAAAGATCTTTTCTAAGGCAGGATATCGATTCAGGATATTCTGTTAGAATCATAGCTTCATAGAGGGTGTGTTTCCTTTAGTGGTGCCCTTTAGAGAAATGTGGGGTGCTTACAGGGCCAGCCTTCGTTCTGGGCTCCCCACTGTCCTGGAACTACCTGTAGGCCTCTTCCTCCAGCTGTGCTGGCGAATGGATCTTTCTCTACGCTGGTTTTATCCCCTGATACAGAATTGTAGCTTGTTGTTTGCAGTCAGTGCCGTACAGTCATCCCTTGGGATCTGTGGGGGATTCATTCCAGGATATCCTTGGATTCCCAAATCTGCAGATGCTAAGGTCTGTTACATAGAGTGGACTAGTAGGTAGATACAACCCATATAATCCTCCTACATATTTCAAGTCATCTCAAGATTATTTATCACAGGTCATAACATGCACATGATATGTGTCTAGCTGGTATGCTTTATTGTCTAGGGGATAACAAGAAGGAAGTGTGTGCATGTTCAGACAGATGCAGATTATTTTTTCAATATTTTTCATCCATTGTTGGTTAAATCCGCAAGTTGGTAGGATCTGTAGAGGAAGAACCTGTGGATATAGACAGCCGACTGTATCATTTCTGAACAAATTTGGCGTGAGAGTTTTCTCCAGAGGAAGTGTGTCTCATCCATCCCCAAGCTGCTACCGGTAATGACAACACTGGTGTTTCTAACAGCCACTTTTTCTCAGATTGTTGATTTCAAAGCTAAAACATGGTATATAAATTTCTATCTATCTCTGCATCTACTTTGGTTTTTTACTCTTCAAATTTGTTTTTTCATTTTCTCTCTCTCTTTCTTTCTTTCTTTCTTTCTTTCTTTCTTTCTTTCTTTCTTTCCTTCTTTCTTTTTCAGACAGGGTCTCACTCTGTTGTCCAGATTGATCCTGAACTCATTATGTAGTCCAAGGGGGTCCTAGAGCTAACAGCAGTTCTCCTGTCTCAGCCTCCCGAGGGTTAGGATTACAGGTGTGCACCATTAGGCCCAGTTTAGATGAGCACAGGCTGGTTGCACGGAGAGAAGCAGGAGTGGCTGATTGCCCGGCGAGCGCTGTCTGTAGCCTCTGACCCATAACTGCTATTGTCCCTCCAGGAGGAGTAAACAGTGCAAGACACCGGAGGCCCAGTCAAGAAAATCAGCAATGACTCCCACACGGCTTCCACAGCCACGCTGCTTCGCTGGGCTTTCTGTTTCTACAGACGCCCTTGGAGGCTCGTCTTTAGAGCTGCCCACACCCTCAGGGCCACCTGTTCTTATCATCTCTGTCCTCCAGGACTGAAGAAACTGATTCAACTAAAGGTCATGGAGGACCCCATAGCGTGGGAGAGGAAGAAGAAGGAAGACCACATTCATATATATGCTTGTGCGTGCGCGTGTGCGGGCGCGCACACACACACACACACACACACACACACAAACACACAGAGAGTGAGAGAGAGAGAGAGAGAGAGAGAGAGAGAGAGAGAGGACAAAAGAGAAGAGAGACAGAAGGCTGAGGAGATGTGGAGTATACCCACTACTAATTGGGGCTCTGTCCTCTGACTCTGGGGGTTGCATCTAGATGACCTGGTCACCTCTCATGACATAACATCTTCCTTAGTAGACTTTACCAATCTTAGCACGGACAGGCCAGCAACCAAGAGCCCTGGAAGTTGCAGGTTAAAAATACATAGTTCATTCTTTGGCCAAGAGCCCTGGTGTGGTCTGTAGCTGCCCTAGTCCACCTTCCTGGGGAGAATGGAGACCTTCATGGGGAAGGCCCGGGGGTATTTTTGGGTCATTCTTGCCCGAGCTGACTTACAGCCACTGCCCTCACTTGGGTGTTTAGTGCCGTTGACCTCTCTCCATTGCTCGGGCTTCACAGCCTGTAACTCAACTTTGCGGTTCCTTTCTGGAAGGCTTCCAACATCTCGCCGTTCCCCTGAACCTGGGGTGTTCCAAGCTGTCTGCGGTCTTCCTATGGGGCTAAACTCAGGTTATGCTTTGCAGAATAAAGACAGCCTTGTTACCACTCATGCTTTCAGTGTTCAAACTCTTTGTGTACGCTCAGTGCATCATATTTTTTAAAAAATCCTATTAGTGACTTATTACATCATGCATTTATAAGGACTTGACTGTTCACTGATACACCCAGACCTTCCCCTCACCCTCTCATTGTTTCTGTGTCTGCCACAGAAATTTACTAATGACCGTGTGGCCTCCTTCCTTTTGTGGGGCTTTGATGTGGCGATACATTATCTTTCCCAGGCAAGGACACTGCTAAGCTGGCCTCCTCAGCAGGCCATATTGCGCACTTTAGGCCAAGATTTCTTTGCTTTTTGGGGTTGCTAAACTCAGTCTGAAAAATAGCTCCAGTAATCAGAAAGGTGAGCTTAGAATTCAGAAGGTTCCTTCTTCTCCCCACTTGTGGGAGGTCTACTGTCTACTGTGGCAGTCATCAATTTCTCTTCAGTCTGTTCTGTTCATTTCGTCTAACAAATTATTTGAATTTTTCCCTCAGCCTCTTCCAAGTTTCCAGGTAAAATCATGCAGTCTACTAGGGACTAATTTTTAGCGACCAGGAGTTGGTCTCAGGAGTTGACCACAGTCATGGTTAGACCAGAATCTATGGAGGATGAACTTTCCTGGCTGTTCGTCCCAACGGCAAATAAAGGATCAATGAATCTGGGTTTCAGTGAGAACTCACTGGGCACCTTCTCCCAGTGTCTCCTCCTCAATTCATGAAGAAGGAAATCATGTGATCTTTCCTGTGAATGGCCACCATGCTTAAATTAATCATAGCTAGCTTAGCCCTGTGGAAAGGACTGTGGTTGAAATCTGACTCAGTCATCAATGGATTTATAGTCTGTTCAAAGCCTATGTAAGAAATTCAAAGAAACACAGCCAGTGTGCGACAACAGTGGGATTTATGTGGTATGAGATGGTTAGCATACAGGGACCCTGTGAATTGCCTGGACACAATGTTTTTGCAACTTCTAAATTTTGGACATGTGGCATTACTGTTTTTGGAGAGATCATGGAATACCCCACTCAGTTATCAGTTGTACTCAGGCCAGTAATAAATTTCAGTTGTGGAATTCAGAAGACAGTACGGTAGATATCCTTCCCTAGCCTGGTGGATTCTACCTTTCATCTTTCCCTGTGTCTCACCAGACTTGCTTGTGGCTTCTTGTTTTGAGTTGCTCAAAACCAGGCTTTTCTGGATTAAAAATAAAGCATCAATGTCAACATAAATCCCACGTGTCATTTGAAGTCGGGTTGCTCTGTACCCAAGATGTGGCTTCACCTCCAAGAGACAGACATCACTGTCAGATGCTGGACGCTAGACTAGACTTCTCTGGGCCGGAAGCCTGAGTGTTTGAACCCGCCTCTGTTCCTCCTTTCCAGGGACTCAAGGTTCTTTTTATCCTTTCTATTATCACATATGTTTTAGAAAAGACTTCAATGTGAAAAAGTCACCTTGGGCTTTGTTTTATGTTTCCGAATGCTCTGACATGAAATTCAACTTTATAACCATGTATTCCTCTCTCTGTTGTGCCCATTTGCTGATGGTCTTCCTTATTTGGCTCTTTTGACCTGTCCTTGGGTCCTTGCAAACACCAGCCCAGCGGGAGGGCTGGGACTAGTAGAGGTCAGCTAGTGTGCCAGCGGGTTACCACTCTTCCTCCAGCCTGGGCAGCTGCCCGTGACAGAGGGCAAGCCACCAGCCAGGGCGCTGTCCTTCGTTTCCACATGACGAATCTTTCTCTAAGTGGTACATGGGGGCTTCTGGAGCCTGACCTGGACCCGTGGTCACTGACACCTCATGCTACTCCAATTCAGGGCTCTGGCTGCAGGCCAGGGGAGGTCTGGGCAGCCAGTGTCCAAGCAGAAGAATGGCAGCCTTTAGTCGCTGTAGGGGGGGTTTGCTGGTGGAAACTGGAGAGCAGCGTTGGGGTGAGGGTAAGCCAAGCTGATGCAGGAGGTCAGGGCCACATGGGGTGTGGGCAGCCATCGCGGGGCTGGTGCCAGCTCCCTGTGGTCTCTTCCATTTGCTCTTTGTCTATTTAGTTTTGGGACATAGTTAAAAATTCATTTTTTCCCCAGGACTCTTTAGTATACTAAAAGTTTCACATCCTGTATGTAGACTATGTTCCGTTTGTTCCAGAATAGGGTTCCAAAGTTCAGAAACTCCTGGGAGCCTGGCATGGTGGCTCTGATGTGTGGTGAGATGACTTAGCTAAGGGGCAGGTCCTCTTAGCCCAGCAGGCCGCTGCCCTGGGGCATGTGGACCCAGTGCAGCTTCGTCTTTGATTGCTGGAAGCAGATCTGTAAATGGGATATTTTTGGAGTGGTGTTAACTAAGTCTTCTTCTAGAAAGAAAGAAAGAAAGAAAGAAAGAGGAAGAAAGAAATTTCCTTGAGAGCCAAAGGGTATCATTTGGGCATTCTTTTTTTTTTTCCTTTCTTTCTTACAGTTGCTAGTTTTCCCTAAAATTCCTTCATTATGCCTGAAAGAAATGATGTATTAACTGGCATTAACTGGCTTCTGTGTGTGTGCGTGTGCATTTGTGTGTGTGTCTATGTGTACATGCACATGCACGTACATACATTACTGGGGATTGAACCCAGGACCTTCTCACTGAGCTACATCTCCAGCCCATTTTATATTGTTATTTTACGAGTATCACTATGTCACTAAGTGGCTCAGGCAGATCTTCCTGCTTCAGCCTCCAGCGTGCTGCCGTGACAGGCTTGAGCTGCCAGGCCTGCCTACTCGGCCATTCTTGAAGAGTTTTGGCTTTCTAAGTTACTGGCAGGTTTTGTGGTTGTGGTACCGGGGATTAAAACCAGGCCAAATGCTCTGCCACTGATCTACATCCCCGGCCCAAGTTCCTGGGAGTTAAGTTACCTATTCCACACGGTTGTGCCCTGGGCCGTGACCGGACCTCAACCTGGCTGTCTCTTTCCCCAACCTCTCCTCTTTTGCTTATCGCCAGGTCATTTCATAAACAAACCTTAATAAAACACACACTGACAGCCCCATGCACGTGCTGGGAATGATTGTACGTTAAAATTTGAGAGTCCAATAAGCTGGGATATAAGTCCAGGTGTGAAAGTACTGTGGACTTCATTAGATCACTGGAAAGTTTAAGCATCGATGTATAGTCATGTGTTGTTACTTCATAACGGGATGCGTTTGGAGAACTGCGTCATGAACTGACTCCACTGGTGTGCCAACATCCCAGAGGGTGCTCATTCAGACCTGCATGGTCCAGCCTGCCAGGCACTGAGGTTGTGTGGGGTAGCCTGTCCTTTAAGACTGCACACCGGTAGAGCATGTTGCTATACTGAAGACCATAAGCCACTGCTGCACAGTGATAAGTACGTGTTAGTGACGCATACAGAAAAGGCACAGTGACAGCATCAGGTGACAAGCATGCTTCAGCCCCATTAGAGTCCAGTGGGACCGCTGATGGGTCGTAGCTCATCGCTGAGTGAGTTCCGTGTGTGGCACGTCATAGATTGTAAACATCACTGGGTAAATTGCGAATGTCAGTGTTGCCATACTGCTAAGGACTTTAGAAATGTTTACCCTACCTTCCCAACTGCACAGGGCCCCTATCTACACAGTGACTTCACCCCCTCCGGGGGTGCTGTGGATTCTTCCAAGGGAGAGGGGACCGCAGCTTGAGAACTGACCTCCGAAGAGCATTTTAGACTTTTTTCCATGGTTAGGTTTTCCAAACTCCAGGTCACGGTCCCTCAGCATTGTGGGTCATATTAAAAATTCAAAATGAAGTTTTAATTTTCTTTTCCCACTGGGGCCAGAAGTTCAGAGAAAACAAGGCTGGCAGGCCTCCCTGGCAGCTTCCTCTTTCCCTCTGCCGCCAGGAAGGTGTCTCACAAAGCCTGTTGAAATGCACACTTTAGTCATCAGAACTGCGTGCTCAGATCGTGGGGGAGCCACAGCCTCGCTTTCCCGTCGGAACAAGGGCAGCCTTGTTCCTCCCAGGGGCTGAGTGGAGACAGGGCCGTCTTCTCCTGAGCTGAGGTCTGGGTGTGAAGAAACCAAAATAGGGCATCCGGGAAAAAGAACTTTCTGGAATCTTGTGCTTTGTGCAAAGGAGCAAATGGGGCCTGAAACTCTCCGACTGTGGCCTCTGAGGGCTGCGGGGGCGTGGCTGTTACGGCTGGGCTCTCCCGGGGCTGGGGCATCCTGGGTTTTCTCCTGAGAGCTGAGTGGTGGCTGAATCCGCTGATTTCCCACGTAGAAATGATGCGTCCTGAGAGCGTCGCACTCGGAAGGCTCTTCGTCCTCTTTTGTGTTGTGCTGGCAAGTTGGAACTGCATGGAACTGTCAGAGCTGGCGTTTTCTAAAAGCCAGACTTGTGCTTTTAAACCTTTCCCCAGGGAGCACAGGGCCGCAGCCTGCATTAGCTGTGAGGTGACATGGCTGGGTAGGTTGACAAAGAGCCTGGGAACCATGAGGCTGTGAGCTTTATGGTCCCAAGTCTACCCCATCGGCAAAGCCCTGTGGGACTGTTAAGGACCTTGGCTCTGACACCTACCCACCCCTACCGTAAGAGCACAAGGGGGCGGGGGTGGAGATGCAGTCCCAGAGGCTCAGCCAGGGCCCTGGGCTCCTGTGTCTGTGGGTGGTCACCCCAGAACCCAGGGCGAGCAGGGCCTCTGTCCCGAGAAGCTGGAGGGGTTCACGTGGAGATAACGATTTGTGAGTGGGGTTAGGAGAAAAGGAACTCAGGTTTATGGAGTTGCTGGCCAGGAACCACAGTTGACACTTGGAGGCATGGGAAAGAGAGGCCCAGTGTGCGAAGTCGTCTCTTGCTGAGTTTCCCCAACACTCAGAAGACTCTCAGAGCAACGCTACGAGGAGGTGCTGCGGCACTTTCTCACCGGTGAGAAATCTCAGACTCCAGGAGGGATTGTGGCAGGCTCAGGGATGTGCAGCTGGTTTGGGTCAGGACTTGACTCTAGGCTCCTGCATTTCTTCCTGTGAGAGCTTGTATTAGCTTGGGTTCTTTCAGAAGGCAGAATTGACAAATTTCATAACAGAAAGGATCTATCAGGAAGGCTTACAAATCCGAGGATGGAGATAGCCCAAGATGGCTACTCAGCCGTGAAGTAGACCTCCCATCTGGGACTGCAGGTCAGCAGGTGTGGTGAGAGTCTGCTGTGGATCTCGGCTGTTCGAAGAACAATGGTGAAGACTGGAGCCTGAAGGTTGGCGACTGAAGAGCAGCAACAGGCAGGCAGGCGCAAGTCGAGACTGGAGCGAATCTGTGGTGAAGTCGGCATCCGTAGACAATTGCGAAGGTGAGAGCTTTCCCAGAGGAAGAAGTTGTGACAATCTTCCCTCTTCCTTCCTTTTATACCGTCAGAGTTCCAGTTGGCCCTCCCACATCCTCATTGGCCAGCCTACAAGTCGCCCATACTCTAATCCAGGCTGGTTCTCAATTCCCAATCTAGGCGTGGTTCCCAAACCCTCATCCAGGTGTGGTTCCTGATGGCCTCAAGTTGACATCATCTCTCCAACGGTCACAGAGCTGCTTCTTTACAGCCATTAAAGAAGAATTTCGAGTCTCCAAATCCAACCATTCTCTGATAGTGGAACCCATCCTTAGTAACTGAAACTGCATTAAAAAGTGAAGGCCAGGGTCATCAGCTGACTGTGCAACAGGCTGGGCTGTTCTGCAGGGGATGCTGGTGGGAATGCAGGGCCCACTGAGGAGGGGATATAAGGCCTGCAGCAGGTCAGGAGAGAGCGGGTGCCTTGGGGACACTTGGGGGAGATGGAACATCCAATGCTGTATTCAGAGTTGCCTGAGATTGAAGCTGGACCAGAATTAGAGCAGCAGAACTACTCCTTGCCCACAGATTCACTTTCTTCGTTCTAGTTAACTTGGGACAGAGATCCAAAGATAATAAGTGGAAAATTCGAGAAATAATCGGTTCATAAAATTTAAAATGGAAGATGTCCACGATGAAAGTATTGTCCTAAACCTTGCTCTATCACGTCCCACCCCCCTGGAAAGTGCGTCACCTTTGCCCACGGCGTAAGTGCTGTGTGCACTACCTGCCTGTCAGTTACTCAGTAGCCATCTTGTTACCAAATGGATTGTTCTGGCACTGCAATACGTGTGTTTAAGTAACCCTTATGTTACTTAATGACCCCAAAATGTAAGCCTAGTGATGCTGAGAACTTGAACATGCAGAAGAGAAGTTGTGAAGAGCTTCTGTGAAAAGGGAAAAGTACAAAAGACCATTTTAAGACAGTAAGGTTCCATGTTTATATAACTTTTATTACAGTATATTGCCAGAGGTGTTCCATGTAATTACTCTTCAGTGTTCCATATTATTATTATTCATCTCTGATTGTGCCTAATTTATATATTTACTATGAAGATATGTACACTAGAAAAAATAGTACCCGTAGGGTTCAGTTCTAGCTAGAATTCCAGGAATCCACTGGGGGTCTTGAACATATCTGCCGAGGACGGGAGAGCGGCAAATGTCATCAGCCCAGAGTTTCTTTGCTTTGCCTTGCTCTTGAAGAAGTGTGAAGAATTCAAACGAGAAAGTCAACATCGGGGACCTCTGGCGCAGCGCTGAGGCCCACAGGGCAGATGGTGGCTGTGGCTCCCAGGGCCTCTGCGGGTCTCAGCGCTGCGCCAGAGTTCCCCGATGTTGGCAGCCTGCATGACGTGAGTAGTCTGCCAAGTTGGAGGAACGCTGATCTGTGAGTTCACTGCCTTTTATATTTCCAGCCACATCAGCACCAGAAGCAGCCGATGCGACCATAGAAGGCAAGGCTTCTGCTCCTCCGTGAGCCGCGAGGTCCCTGGACGGAGCCGGTGCCGGGCTGCCTCCCTGTGTCTGGCCCGGCGAGTTTCCCTATGAAGTCATTAGGGGCTTTCCGTGGGCAGGCCCGGCCGTGCCCTATCTGTCACAAGGCCTGACTTTTCACACAGAGGTTGCAACCTGGCAGCCCGAGGTTGCATTCTGCAGATGTGTTCAGTTAGATTCATGTACTGTTTCCAAACTTTCTGAGTCATCATTTTTTAAAAATCAGAGTTTTGAAAACTAAAGCTTGGATTTCTAGCTTCTGTTTCAAAAGCAATAACACGCCTTCTCTGCCCATGATAGTTGGGGCGGGGGGGAAGCTGCTGCTAACCCGTGAGCAGTATTAATGCATCGGCTGATTATGATCAGTCAGGAATAGGATTGATGAGCAAGGGTCGAGGACAGAAGTGACTCTTCATGCGGAGATGGTCTGCTCACCTATCTGTACCTAATCCCCATTAAATACGTGCATGTATGTATTTAGCTGATTGTGCTATGCCTGGGACGGAACCCAGGGCCCTGTGGATGCGAGGCAAACTCTCTACCATTGAGTTCCATACTCTACCTGCATCTTTAAATAATATTCACTGCTTTGATCTTTTGCTCACTAAACAAACTCCCAATTATGACCCAGCTTTAGCGAGGGAAGGCACAGAGTGAAGCTGTTGTTGTTAATTGCTCACGGCTCATTCCTGGGCCTCTCCTGGGCTCTGCACGTGAGGCCGAGCGAAACCTATGAACCTTAAGGTTGACCATCAGATTTCTGGACAGTGGCAGACGCAGCCAGGTGGACTCAATCTGGGAGCATCTCCGCCCACCACTCTCCTTGTATTCTTTCTTTTTAGCATCTACGGCTCTTGGAACTGTTCATGGATCTGAGGTCTGACTAGAGAGTGCTCGAAACAACTACCACAAGTCCCTGGAGCTCACTGGGTTGGGGGATTTCCCCACCAATGGCAAGCGGTCCCAGAACTTTCCTGCATTGCACAATGCTCGAGGCAACTTGTATCTGCCAATCAAGATGGAAAAGAGAGGGGCTGGAGGAATAGCGGAGCGAATAGAGCGCTTGCCTAGCAAGCACAAGGCCCCGAGTTCGATTCTCCAGCACAACGTAAGGTGGGTGTGGTGGCGCACATCTGCAATCCCAGCACTTGGGAGACTGAGGCAGGAGGATTGTCATGAGTTCAAGGACAGCGTGGGCTCCACAGTGAGTTCAAGACCAGCCTGGGCTACAGAGTGAGACCCTGTCTCAAAAAATGAAAAGAAAAAGTTAAGGAAAGAATTCTGAATACAGAACTGCTGAGCTTTGAATGTGTCCCCCAAAAGTTGAAAATTCAATCCCCAAATTCACATGTTGGGTAGTTGAAGGTAGGGCCTCTGGGGCCTCTGGGAGGTGATTAGGGTTAGATGAGATTGTGGCAGAGGGCCTCATGACAAGTTGGTGGCCTCATAGGAAGAGAGACCTACGCATCCTGCCCTGGGCTCCCTTGCCCTTCTCCACATGGTGTCCTGGTCTTATTACGAAGCTACGTTAGCCCCCCACCAGGCCCTGAGCAGGGGCCTCCATCAGCTCCTGGGTTTCCTGTCTACAGAATCATGAGCTGACAAAAGTTATAAATCACCCACACTGTGGAATTTAGTTGTAAAACAGAAAGCGAACTAAGAGAACAACCACTCTTGGACCGTACCCTGTGTGAAACTGAAGCCCCTTACTCCAGTTATCTGCAGCTGTATAATGGACCCTCAGACTTACTGGTGGGCCAGATTGTGGGTCAGGCATAGCAGGGACAGCTTGCATCAGCTGCCACAACTGGTACCTCTACGGGCCAGCTGCCGTGATCAGAAAGTCTGAGCCTGGCCTGTGGAATGGAATGACATGGTGCCTGGGTTCTGCTGGGTCTTTGTGTGTAGAGAGGGCTTCTCCACATGGCAGGCTCGGGATAGGATGAGGACTGCCACAGCAAATCTTCATCAAACAAGGCAGATGCTGTTTTAGGATCTACCTTTAAAATCGATTATCTTCTGGCCTTTAAAAATATTCTAATGCACACTGATAGTAAGTAACAGTAATTTATCTAATTTATCTCTCTTTTCATCTTTTTCTACGTAATTTCTTAAATTATTTTCCCCTGAGAGTGACAGTGGACTGACCTATATCCTCAGTCTTTTTTTTTTTTTAATTTATAATTTTGAAACAGGGTCTTGCTATATTACTGATTTTCCTGGGCAGGGCTTACACTTGAAATCCTCCCACGTCAGGCTCCCAGAGTGCTGGGATTACAGGCCTGAGCGCTGAGCCTGGCTAGGAATGATTATGCCTACTTGGTCACAAATGACTGATTTCCTTTTGGAGTGGTGGTATGAAGAACTTTGTGGCTTTCAAAGGTTTTTTTTGTTTGTTTGTTTTTATTTTTGTGTGCATGTTCTGGGGCTAGAACCCAAAGGTCTCGCCACACAGAACACATGCTGTCCCCCTGAGCTACACTCCCAGCCCTAATGTAATTTGTTTTTTTAAAAAACAAAAACATGTAAAGGCTCTAGGAGCACAGAGTAAGCTAATGCATATTTTTAAAGGAATCCTTCTGCATCTTGAAAAAGGAACACCCAGAGCCTCTGGCACACAAGACACAACCTGCTTCCTCCCTTCCCCCAATCAGTTTACGTGGTGGCCGCTGCATTCCAAATGTGTCTGACCAAGACACAAGGCTTTCTTTCCTACCATCTCTCAGTCAAGGGTTACAAGAGCTGTTCAGGAGGGGCCGACTGCCAGCACTTGTCCCCTAGTTCTGGGTTGAACAGGCTAAAGTTCAAAGAAGTGTGGCTGAAGTTAGGGGCTACCTCCTCCACTCAGTGAGGCTCTGCCTCAGTTGTGCTAGGCTAACATTATTGATCCCAGCGGCCCTCATCACACCTCACTAAGGCAAATGGGTCAGGGACTGCTGCCTACGCTCAGCACGCAACTCACCAAAGTGGGATGTTCATGAGAAAGACAGGTCACTGTCTGTGAGACCGTTGAAGAGATGATGTCAACTGAGGGAATCAGGAACCACACCTGGATGAGGGTTTGGGAACCACGCCTTGATTGGGAATTGAGAACCAGTGAGTGATTTGTGGGCTGGCCAATGAGGGAAGAGCACCCACCCGGATGTGGGCGGGCCAACTGGAGCTCCAGCGGTATAAAAGGAAGGAAGAAGGAAGATTGTTACAGCTTCTTCCTCTGGGAAGGCTCTTGACTTCCCAATTGTCTATGGACACTGACTTGTTACGCTCTGCAGATCTTCATCACAGATTCGCTCCAGTCTTGGTTTGGGCCTGTCTGCCTGTCACTACTGTTCAGTCACCAATCTTCAGGCTCCAGGCTTCGCCCGAGATCTGCAGCAGACTCTCACCTCACTGGCTGTCCTGCCGTCCCAGACAGGAGATCTACTTCACTGCTGAGCCGCCATCTTGGGCTATCTCTCTCCTCGCATTTGTAGGCCTTGCAAATAGATCCTTTTTGTTATAAAATCTGTAAATTCTGCCTTTTGAAAGAACCCAAACTGATACAGTGAGTGACTGAGGGCACCATCATGCCCAGCAGTCAAGGAGATATTTATAAACCCTTGTGCCTAGCAGCATTATTCACAATAGCTAAGAGCAAAAGCAACCTGTGTCCAATGACAGCTGCATGGGTAAACAAAATGTGATATATGAAATGTGATATGTATGTATATATAAATATGAAATGCTATGCAGTCTTATAAAGGGAGAAAATTCTGACACATGTTCAAACATGAATGAACTGGAAGACATCATGCTAAATGAGATAAGCTAGTCAACAAGCAATATATAATGTAGGAATTTCTTATATGACATGCCTACGATACACAAAGTCAGAGAAGCAGAAATTAGATCGATGACTATTGAAAAATGGAGCCAGGATGGGAGAAATATAGGGTTGTTTTTAGGCTGAAAAACTTCTGGAAATTGTACAACCAAGTGAATATACTTAACACTATGGAACTGAACAGGGAAAATGGATTAAAAGCTACATTTTATATTATATGTGTTTTATTGTAATTCAAAAAAAGAGATGTTGTACTGATGTGTGCTACAACATGGCTGTACCTTGAAATATTTTATGTTAAGTGAAAAGCTATTTATAAAATACACTTATTGTCTGGCTTCATTTATGTGAAATGTGCGGAATTGGGAGCTACATAGAGACAAGAAGGAGTCTAATTGTGCCCAGGCCTGGGAGGGGAGGGGAAACGTGTGCAAATGATCTAGTGGCTATGGATTTTCTTGATTCTTTTTGTTGTTACTGTTGTTCAACAATTGATTTTGGTGGTATTTTTAGACTCTTGAATTATATACTCTAAATGTGTAAATTTTGATATGTGAATTCTATCTCAGTGAAGTTATTATATTAACACAGGAAAATTTAAGAAAAGCACACACAAAGGAGCATTCGTTAGCTTTCCATTATTTTAACAAACTTACAAAGACAATGGGTTTATTTTTGCTCACTGCTTTTTGAGGTTCCAGTCTATGATTGGTCACTCCTGTTGCTTTGGGCCTGTGGCAAGGCAGTATCTAATGTTGAGAGTGTGTGATGAGGCAAAGCTGTACCTCATGGCCAGGAAATGAGAGAGAGAGAAAGAGAGAGAGAGAGAGAGAGAGAGAGAGAGAGAGGTGCACCATCTTAGATATCACCCCACACCGTTCCTCAGTAGTAAGGGGCTAAGTAAATGATAATGTCTTCATGTAATAGAACACCATACAGCAGTTAAGATTAATACATAAAATGAAAACAAATGCAAAATTAATGAAGTTATTTGCCATTGAAATACATTTAATTGATTTACACGACAATGAAAAAGCAAGTTGTAAAAGAATTCATTTAGCCTGATACTATTTATGAAACATTAAAGATTGAATACACTCAATAGTGTATTTGATCAGGAATTCATGTGCGTGAAATCAAAGTACATAAACAAGCTTTAAGACAGACACTTTCTCCAAAAAGAATGAGGAAAGGTAAAGGATGATATTTTATTTGGTCAATTATTTTTAAGGGAGAAAGATGAATTTAGTTAGACAAAATATTAGTATTTGCTTAATTTTGATAATACCGAGGTGTCCGTTATATTACTAAAAATTGTTATGTATGACATATATTTAAGTTAAGCAACATTTAAATAAAAAACGTGGAGGCATTATCTTCAAGTAGTTCACATGTTAGTAAGGAAGAGAGACAAGCAAACTTTTTCCATTTGAATATGAATGAACTACAGATTCAATAACATGTTAAAAACATACAACTTGGTTATTTATGCCCATGTATGTGTGACCCCTTTTTCCCTCCCTTTTAGTTTTTGCCTTCCCTTGTCTCCTCCCTCTCTCAGTGTTTTTTCCTTTCCCTAGAAGAGTCCGTCAGCCCTCTTCCCTCCCTCTCTCTTATGTTAGGATCTCTTTGTGCATGTTTTGTGGTTTGGATCTGAAATGTCCCAGGAAGTCTCATGTGTGTGAGTGTTATGGATTGTCTATGGAGCCATGTGCAGTTGGGAGATTGAGGCCTGGTCTGGAGGGTGGATTACAGGCATGTAAGTTGGATTACAGGCATATAGTGGAGGCTTACCACACCTTCCACCCCTGGATCCAGGAGGGGCTGATCACTGGAATGAGACCTGGAAGGACATATAAGCTGCTTCCTGCCTTCCTTGGAGGATGAGTCTCAACTCGCCTTGACTCGGCTTCCTGTGTGTGACGTCGTGAGGAGCTGCCTCCACCTCTGTCTCTGCCATGTACTTCCATGGCTGCCGGCCGCCCCTGAATGGACTGTGACCTTCTGAAACTGTGAGCTAAAATCAACCTTTCCTCCCCTAAATGTGTGGGTGTCAGGTATTGTGTCACAGCAATGAAAAAGTAATTGAGACAGCATATATATATATGGCAGTCTCATTTGAGAGATACCAATAAATACCGAATCTTTAGTGCCTGGTCTATTTCACTGAGTATTATTGACTCAAGGTGATCCCATTCTTCCAAATGCTTCATATCTTTCTTCATAGCTTCATAAATTCTATTGCGAATAAATACCATATTTTCTCATCCATTCTTCGTTGATGTGTGTGTAGATTATTTCAGGATTTAGCTATTATAAATTATACTGCTATAAACATGCACATGCCTGTGTCTTTATGATATGATGATTTTAGTTCTTTTGGGAAAATGTCTAGTAGAGCTGTGGCTGGGTCCGATGGGAATTCTAGTCTCGGCTTTATAAGGAAGCTCTACGTTGCTTCTCATAATGAGCTCATAGAGGTCTGATAAATGATCATGACACAGAAGACAAGGGGAGAGCTGAGCCTGAGGGTTAGGGTGGACCTCCAGGAACAGGAAATGGTTGGGTGGCATGTTGAAGATGATTCCAGGTAAAGAACAGAACTGTCACGGATTATTCTAGAGAAGTAGGTGTTAACAACTACTACTGAAAACTCATGGTGTACACAACGCTTTTTCATGCATTACTTAAATTAATTTTTACAACAGCTTTTAAGTCAAGTACCTGTGTTCCTATTTTATAAATGAAATAACTGAGATTTAGGTAGATTGCCCAAGGACATGCACAGTGAGTCTCCCCCTGAGTTCTACAGGGCTCCACATTTTCTTTTCTTTTTATTAGACCATGCAAGACCTCATGCATCCTCTCCTCCAAAGAATTCCTCTAGAAAAAAAAAAACCCTCACCTATGGTCATTATCAATGACATAGGTACAAGGTCAAGAGAAGGGCAGGTCATAAAATGAGCAACCTCAGAAGCAGCAGCGGTGAACTTCTCCAAGGATGCAGGTGTGTCGGTTTCCACAGCACACGGCGCCATTTGAACGACACCACTGGCATAAAAGTCAGCCAACTCTGATTGTGGAAAGCTCCACACGGAAAACGACCTGGCTTTTCAACAAATGCATGTCAAGGGGAAAGAATGAGAAAAGCCATACATCACAGATGACTGAAGAGACATATCAGCCAGTTACAACAAAGGGAGTTTGGGTCTGATTTGAACAGACTATCAAGAAATGAAATGACTGGGTATTTGATGAAGCTAAGGAATTGCTGCTCCTCTTATAGATGCTCTAATTTTTAGAGAGCTATTTTTTAAAGAATAATTTTATTTTTTATTCATTTGTGTTTTAAGACAGGGACTCATTCTATAGCTCTGACTGGCCTTGAACTCACTAAGTGTCCTCCTCCTCCTCCTCCTCCTCCTCCTCCTTCTCCTTCTTCTCCTCCTTCTCTCTTTCTTTTTCTTCGCATGTGGTACTGGGAATTGAGCCTAGATCCTTCACACAGAGCAATATCCCTAGCTCACTTTTATTTTTGATTTTGAGGCAGGGTCTCTCTGAGTTGCTAAGTTGCCCAGGCTGGGTTTCAACTTGCAATTCTCCTGCCTCAGCCTCTTAAAGTGCTAGGATTACAGGCCTGCACCATCGCGTCTGGCACATGTCAGAAATACCGGCTGATCTGTTTACAGACTCATCCGCGTTGTGAAAGGGCTCTTTCTTACGCCTCATCCTCCCCGGAATCTACTGCCTTTTGAGTTCTTGATACAAGCCACTGTCTCTGGGCAAGATGGGAACTTGGTGTTACTTGCTACTCTGCCATAAAGATGGTGAAATGTGAATCATTTGTAGGTAAAGTGATACATAATTGAGACCATTAGGCTTGGGGAAGTGCATCAGACCCGGAAGAGTAAATATTGTGTAGTTTTACTAATATCAGAAACCTCGAGTGTAAATAAATAATAAAGTCAAATAAACTAGATGTTGTGAGTCAGGGGGGCGAAGGAGAGAGTGGGAGGGCTAGAGAGGTGGAGGGAAGGGAGTGCGAGGCTGGTGTACGAGCACAGGATTCTCAAGTTCAGTGTAACCATCGTGTACCGTGTATACATACTAATGAAAAAGTCGGGGGGAGAAATACCTGCTGACATGTTTTATAAGACACTATGTATTTTGTATTGTTTTTCTTGACACCATTGTCTTGAGCTGATAAGTTTTTTGTTATATGCCATTGGAACCTTAGATATTTCAAGTATAAAAGTTACATAGGCCCTATTTCTCATTCTAAGGTGAAGGTCCTTTATAATTCAGATAGGTTTAATTTAACTTGAAATAATTAAGTAAATGGTGTCATTTTTTAATGAGTTCCGTTCCTGGGATCCTCATCTGTATTGTTAAGGTAACACAGATGCCACGGTTCACTATCAATAGTATGGCTGATGTGGCCTCGGCTTCTGGTGCATACTCTAAGTCGAAAGCAAGTGATTGTTGCCTCTGCTAGGCCTGAGGGTCACGTGCCGCAAGGTGAGGAACTAGGTCCTGTGCGGACCCCAGAAGCAGGCAGCCACATTAAGCCTGCAAACCCATGAAAGCAGGTACTGGTCTAGCATGATATTCCACTGAACCTAAGACCTCACTGGTGCCAGGCAAGTTCTCCACTACTGAGATATATTACCAATTTCTTCTTCTCTCTACTTTTTTTTGAGATAGGGTCTCAATACTTTGCCCCGGCTGCTCTTGATCTTGTGATCCTCTTGCCTCAGCTTCCCAGTGGGTAGCCGGGATTGCAGGCATGCACTGCCACACCTGGTTAGGTTCTACTTGGCAGTTGTAGATTTTTCTTAAGAGAATTCTCAAGCAAAAGATGCTCTGGGGCCCTTGTACCCTTCAGTGTTTGCAACACAACCACATAGCCAATGATAAATGTGCTCGGCTTGTCCAAAAAGGTAGCTTCTCTAATTTATATTCAGAATGCATTTATGGATCCTTGCCAAGATGAACATTTTATACATACGTGAACATAAAATTATAACAAAAATATTTCTGCTGTGTGGAGAAATGTCACCCAAAGACTCACACACGAAGGGCTTTATCCTCAGCATGTGGCCCAATTGGGAAGTGGTGGGAACTTTAGGAGACAGGGCCCAGTGAGAGAAAGTAGGTTCCACGGGGTGCGCTTTTGAAGGGAATGGTGCGCCCCAGCCCCATTTCTATCTTCGCTTCTTGGCTATTCTGAAGTGGCAGACCACTGCCACTGCCACAGCCATGGGCCCAAAGGCTACAGACCAACGAATCAAGGACTGAAGCCTCTGAAACTGTTAGCCAAAAATAAACCTATGCACCTTTCCTGTCTATAAATTGATTACCTTAGGAATTTTTTCACAATGTCAGAAAGCTTCCTAATACAATTATGTAGTAACAGACCAGTAATTAAAGAGTATTGAAATTAGGAAAATGGAAACCAACCTCCCAATTAAGGACTCTCTTTAAATTATATTTTAGCTCCAAATTCTAAATGTTGGTTTAGATAAATGTCCCCAAGTTGCTAAAAACGTTGACCCTGTTATTCAAAGAATAGGGAGATTTGCAAAGGGCACACGAACGCCTAAAGTTGGTCAGCTAGTTTGCATGTTATGTTTCTTGAGCCTCATAAAATAGATCAAAACATAAGTGACATTAATTGCTAATTATTAGCTCTTAATTTTCTAAACTGCTTGGTGCTGCTGCCAAAGCCAGATGATACTGTTCACCAGATGCTCATGACACCGTTCTGAATAAGGCAGGAACAAACAAGCAAAAATGCATTTTTCATGATTTCTCACATATTTAAACGATCATTGTGATATTTATTAGAATGATCACTTCTTGTTTGATTTTCCTTTGAAAAAATTTTCTTGCAAAACTGTCAGTGAGTTTGTTTTTGTGTCCTTATCAGCCACTGCTCTGGGCCAAATGGAAAGCAGACAGCTGCAGAATGAAACAGTGACTCCCCTGGGAATACAGGAAGCAGGGCCAAGACCCGTCCACAGCCAGTGTGCGGCGTGGGCTGCTGCCAGGTGTGGCGTAGGCTCCAGCACTTTTCAGCCCATGGTCACCTGTGTTTGGAGAAGACCCAGTGCACTGGAGCCCTCTCCGAGCTGCAGGTCTCCTGAGAGCTGGAGGTGCTTTGTTGACTTCGTTGATTGATTTTAATGTTTATTTCCTAGTGAGTATTCTCCTAGAGGTGAGGAACTACCATCTGGCTTTGCTCCCTCGTGTTCTGGGAAGGACACAGAAAAGGCAAAAGGAAGAGAGATTTTTAAAAAGACGCATAGAATGAGCGTTCACATCTTTCACCATCTCAGCCTTAAATCTGAATTTTTAAATCCTCGTCTGCCCAGCTAAGGTCAAAGTACTTCTTACTTTATGTGAAAAACGCTTCCCAGGGGAAGCTCTGTGATTCCAGCTCTGAAACTGATTAATGCTCTTGGAGCCCCCAAAGAGTCATTACTAAGTGTCTAGGTTACAGTTTCAGAGGAAATGGGATGCGTTTTTGAACCCATCTGAAATGGCTTCATGGAGGGTTAGTTTCAAGTTGAATTTTTAAAAGGGAAAGCCTGTGGTTTGGCCAGGAGAAATTAATAATGTATTCTATGTATCCATGTACTTGAGGGGGAGGATGGGTACATGGGGACCGTCACGGAGAAAGTTATATGGTTTATTGCCCAGGTTTTCTTGTACAGAACAGAATCCAATCCAGTTAGTTGAAGCAGAAAAGGACTTACGGCAGGATGTTCGATGGTTTATAGACTGTGAGAAAGACCGAGGAATCGGATTCCAGTCCGATCTTTTAAGGACGCTACCCAAGGCCACCCTGAAGAAATACTAAAGAAACTGCTGCCTCTCCTCTGACTCAGAGAACACTAACCAAATCCAAAATAGTGGCCACTGGGGCTAGCTCCAGCACCACATCACCTGCCTCATTGAACAGCTGCCGTGACAGTATAATCAGGACGCTTCCATGCACAGAAAGCTGCTGCCACCCACACAGGCAAAGTAGGTTCTCCTGGCAGTTCTTTTTCATGCCCTACAAAACCAAGAAACAAAGAGCATGACTTCCCCTTACACTTTCATGGAGAAATCTGATGCCTCTGTGGCAGTGCGTGTTAGCAGAACATGACAAACATACCATTCTCATCTTGCACTAGAGTTTGCCATAGTTTTGATCTTTTAATTGTATGTTTTTTTCCATTTTATTAATATATATGTATGTATATGCCATAGCTTTTATCTCAGCAGTGTCCCTCCAAGGCCCACACTGGGGGGACTTTGTGCTGTAGGGAGGAAAACTCTGGGACATGAGGCCTAGTGGGAGGTCTCTTGGTCATTGGGGCATGTCCCTGAAGGGGAATGTGGGGACCGCACCCCTGCTTCTCTCTTCCTCTTTTTCATGCCCTGGTCTTGAAGTGAGTAGCTTCTGCTACCATGAACTCCTAACACAGGGCCCAAAGCAACAGGATTGATGGATCCTGGGCTGAAATCTCCAAAACTCTGAGCACAAGGAAACCTTTTGCTTTGTAAGTTGGTTATCTCAAGTTTTTGTTACAGTGTTAGAAAACATAAGTTCCTGAAGAGTAGAAACTAAATCACTATGGAATCTTAGATACAAGGGATCTGAAGAAACGTAATGGCTCAGTGGTGTCCCAGCTTCTGCAGTATAGAAAAGCACTCTAGAAGAACATCATCCTGAGCACCGACTGACTTAAATTCATAACAAGAACCTAGACTCATTCATGAGACCATTGTAAGAGTATTCTCAGTGTTTAAGGCACAAATTGCCAGCCTCAGCATGGCATCTGCCATGGTTTAATTATAGAGTGGACTCCCAAGGCTCATGTACTGAGGGCTTAGTCCCCAGTGCAGAAGTCATTCAGAGGTAGAGATTAGGGAGGTGATTAAATCCTGAGGATGCTAGCCTCATGGACAGATTGATCTGATGAGTTCATTAGCTGATTGGGGAGATAGGAGGTGGGGTCCAGTTAGGGGAAGCAGGTCACTGGGAGTGCACCTTTGAAGGGTATATCTTGTCCCCCGATCCTCCTCACCTTTGGTTCTCTCTAGCTCTTGCTCCTGCTGGCTCCTGCCTTCTGTAGGGTAAACAGCTTTCCTTGACCATGCCTTTCTACTGCGGTTTCTCCCTCCACCCCCTTCGAAACCAGTAACTATGGATGGAAACAACTGAAACCGTGAGCCAAAACAAACTTTTTCTCTTAAGTTGCATCTATCACATATTTTGTCCCAGCAACCAAAGACCAACTAACACAGTGTTGGAAGTAAAGTTAAGTAACTGGAGAGTAGTTTGAAAAAGGCTTAAGATCTATGGAGAAGAGGAAGGTGATGCTCTTCAGTCCCTGACATCAAAGTAAGAGTCATGATGGTACCAAAAATCTGTAAAACTCCAACCTCAAGACGGTCCACCTGACTTTGACTAATATGCTTGGTCAGTTCCCTTTAAGACTCTAAGTCTCAGTTGTATCACCTGATGAGAACAATAATACCTATGTCAGCTATGTGGAATGTTTAAAGGAGTTAGAGGGGCTAATAATCTCCGGAGCCCTTCTAGATCAGTAGTTTAGTGTGCTTGAAAATAGTATTAGAGAAACCCAGTAGGCATTCAGGCTGAGATCCTGCACAGCACCCAATAGACTTTGGCTTGGTGCAGCCTCTGGGTGGGTTTGGCACAGTGCTGGGTAGACCTAGGCCTGGGATGCATTCCAGGAGCATCCCTGGCAGCACACCAGCTGCTGGGGCCTTAAAAGGGCACAGGGAGAGTCCGGTGGCCAGGTGTGGGAAGCACCTAGACCTCGGATGACTTCTTGTTGGGTCTTCTGGGACACGTGAGCTGCTGGGACCTTGAGTGGCCTGGGAGAGGGTGGCTGAGAGGCACAGGATGCACCCAGGCCTGGGCCACCATGTATTCTCTTTACCCATTTTTATTTTTGATACTAAATTGAATGACTATACGAATCATAAGAGTTTCACAAAACTCAATTTTTATATTTTGCTCACCGTCACGGTCCGGGTCTGGACTGTCGTCTGAAATTCTCATGTTTGGGAAGTGATTAGCTCACATGGATTAGTTTGTTGATAACTCCCTGTGCTGCTAGGAGGGGCGGCCTGGTTGGAGGGATGGGCTACTGGGGGCATGAGGAGTGTACATCTCCTGCTAGCCCTGCCCCCTTTGCTCTGCTTCCTGGCCACAACAGGATGAGCAGCTGTTCTCTGCCAAGCTGTTGTGCCATGCTGTTGTTGCCAGCTGACCACGCAAGGACTGAGATCTCTGCACTGAAGGAAACCTTTCTCTTTTAAATTGTTTGGGGTGTTGCGTTCCAGCAGTAAAAAAAAATGATGAAGACTCTCTATTGTACAGAAGACTTAAAAGAGCAAAGCCAACACTGTCACAGATTTTTCCATCAACGACATTATTGCTGAAATAAGGAAGAATCAAACATTTGGACTCCGCCAAAAAGAAACCCTTGGTGTCCGTGGTCTTTTTGGTTTTTTTGTTTTGTGCAAAGAAAGAAGGAGCTCTTGCATTTGGGCCAGACAGCTGGAAAAGGTATCTAAGCAAATGCGTTCTAGTCAAAACAGGCTTGTTCCTTTTGTTACATCTATGTACCGAGGCAAAAAGAAACTTCCTTTTACTGGAAACCCAATTCCTAACACATGAAGAGAAAGTGGTAGAAACCTGCAGAAAACATCACAAGCAAGTGACATGGCAACCTTGTGGTGAGAAGCACCATCCAGGAGGAAGAGGCAGGCAGAAAAGCGAGAATAAGATTTATAGGAGCCATTTACATCATGAAAGCAAAGATGGGTGGAAACTCAGGGCAGTAGCTCTGTGAGGAATCTGGCAAGAAAACACGACTCCTGCCTGCAGGGAGGACGAAAGGCCACAGGCTAAGATTCTGGGGTGAGGAGGAATCCCTGGACAGAAGGAGAATTTTGGTGTTTGTTATCAGGTAATAGATCAGATTTCTATTGGAGCAACAGCTGTGAAGATGGAAGCTTATGGGAGAGTTGGCTATATCTCCTGCAGTAGAAAATGCAATAAACTTTTCTTTGGTTAAGTATTTTCTCTCCTGCATTTCAAAGAAACACCCCTCCCCCAATAACAGCAGCTTAAACAAAACTGTTTTTTTTTTTTTAATATCAGATTCAAATGTAGGCATTTTTTCTAGTACGCTAGTTCAAAATATCAACAGAGGTCCAGAATTCTTCTGCCTGTTTGATAGTACACCTTAATGTATTGATTCATTTTTCAGGATATCTTCCAAAGAAGTCAAAGAAGCTCCCGCCACCACATCTGTATTCTAGACAGCAGAACAAGGAGCCATGAAAGGGCAAAATGAGTCTTTGTGTGTGTGTGTGTGTGTGTGTGTGGTGCTAAGGTTTAAGCTCAACATCTTCACACTAAACCATTCCCAAGGCCATTATTTTTTATTTTGAGACAGAGTCTAACCAACTAAATTGCCCAGGTTGGGCTAGAACTTGTGATTCTCCTGCCTCATCCTCCCAAAGTCCTGGGATAACAAGCTTACGCTACTAGGCCCAGTTCGGAGGGAGCTTTTAAAAAGAGGTCTTCTTCCCTGAAGCCCCATTAGCGCTGTCTCAGTTGCCAGAATGTCGTTCCTGACAACACCGAGCTAGAAAGGAGTTTGGGGAATGATCTCTTCGGTTGGGCACACTGCCTCTCCCAAATAAAAGCAGAGTTGTGTCACTGACAAAGAAGAGAAGGAAGTGTATTATGAGGCAACTAGCAGCTTCTCTCACATTATTTTTTCCCATCCATTGTCTCTGAGATTGTTAGCTCAGTCATACATTCAGAAACCATAGAAAACACTAAATTATCATTGGACAAAATGGTGCATCTACAATGCTCAACTCCATTGTAAACCTTAAATTTTGCACGTATACGTATCAATAAAATGGGAAAAAAATGACGCATCTGTTGTCCATTCTAAAATTTCTCGTGTAACTTAAATAAAGTATAGTTCTTAAGCAATTGTGTGTTACAGGCCAGTGTTTCCAGAAGCATGTTCCGACAACACCTAATTTCACGGACTGTCGGTAGCTGTCAATGATGCAATCAAAAAAAATTCAGGTGACACATAAATTATAAACTGATTTTCCTCAGGACTTTAATATCCAAACATGATCTGTCCCTTTCCAGAAACAATAACTTCTCCCCTGAGCACTTCTTGGAATTATTGCTCCATGGAATATGCTTACTGAAATGCCCTTCTGAGTTACAGTGCCCTGGGGAGGAGGCTCCAATATTCAGCTCCCCAAGCCAGGATTGGATGTGATAGATTGAAAGTTTTTGAGGACGGGGAATGGGTTTTCTATTTCTTCAGAATATCACTGGTGTACTGTAAGGGATCCTAATATATTCGCATCACAATTAATTGGGTAATTTCAATCACTGAACAAGGCACCCAGAAGTGCAGAACTTCCCCTCTATGACTGAAGACGAGTTAGACTCCTGCAGTGCTGGAGGGCTTCCCGCCACCAATTCCCTCCTCTCTGGGCTCCCAGGAGGCTTCCTCCAGGGTGATCTATTTTCTTACAGCAGCTGAAGAATGCGAGAGGGAAAGTGACTAAAAAATCATCACCCTCTCTAACTGTGTTTATCTGAACACAGAGCATTCCAACCTAGGCTGAGGTACTTAGTTCCTCAAACAAGCTTCACCCTTCGCAGGATAAGGTGGGATAGACGGGGCACTCGAAAGACTGTTGACTAAAGGCTCCCTGGTTTGGGGGAGATGAGGAAGATGATTCTTAGACAGAAAGTAGAAGGGTGGTTACCAGGGCCTGGGGGAAGAAAAAATGGGGAATTTGTGCTTAATGTGTACAGAGTTGTAGTTTGCCAGCACAAAAACTTTTGGAGAGTGGATGGTAGCGATGGTTGTTGTCTTAGCTACTTTCTCGTCACTGTGACTTAATCGCCAACATCCACAGCTTAGCGAGAAAAGGTTTATTGTAGCTTACAGTTTCAGAAGGCCTCAGTCCATTCTTGGGTGCGTGGCTAGAAACCGGTATAATCACAGGGAGGGGCTGCAGCTAGAGCTGGAACTGGACTTCCTAGGGCAGAGACCCACAGGGAGGGGCTGCAGCTAGAGCTGGAACTGGACTTCCTAGGGCAGAGACCCTCACAGCATGCTGGAAGAGAGAGACCAAGGGGAAAGGGCAGAACCAGCACCTGCACCTCCAGGTCAAGCCCTAAGTTCCCACCCCTTCCAGCCAGGCCCCGCCTCCCAACTGTACATAATATCCATAGGAACACGAGGATTTTCGGGGACACTTCAGATCCAAACCACCACAGTTGTGCAACAAAAAACGGTTAAAAGAGTAAATTATGTGTTGTATTTTGCTGCAACAAAATATAAACGAAAGTTGTTCTCTTTTGTCATGTGCGAGAGAGCGCATGTTCTTAGGAACATGCTTTAGTTTGAATATGGAATGTTCCTCAAGATTCCACATGTGAAAGGCTTGGTCCCCAGCCTATGGTGCTAGTGGGAGGTGTTGGAACCTTGAGAATAAAGCCTAGCGGAAAGAAGTGGGTCCCTGGGAGTATGGGCTTAACGTGATGTTGGGACGTGGCACTTTTCTATCTCCCTTGTTGCTTCTTGGCTGCAGTGAGGGGAATCCACTTCCTCTGCCACTTGCTCTGGCCATGATGTTCTGTGCTGTCACAGGCCCAGTATGATGGGGCCGTGAAGCCACGGAATGAAACCTCTGAGACCATGGGCCAAATCAAACTTTCCCTCTTATAAGTTGATTTATTTCAGGTATTTCTTACATCAACAGAAAATTAACACAGAGCCCTATTTCCAGTCAAGGATCAGGAAAGTTATATCTTTCTCGCTAATTATGGTACGGAACTAAAATGTCCTCCCAAAGCTAGAGAATGAAAATTTGGGATGTGATTGGATCGTGAGAGCTCTGACTTCATCAGTGCATTAATCTATTGGTGAAATCATAACTTGAGAGCATTATTGGGGTTTGATAGGAACAGGAGATAGGTCCTGTTGACTGGAATGGGCTATAGGGGCCTAGTCTTGGGGAAGTTTGCCTTCTGGCCTCTTCCTCTGTGGCTGTCTCTCCTCTGTTCTCTGGTTGCCACGGGGTGATTAGCTTCCGTTCACCGTTTCCTTCCACTGTGCATTGTTTTCCTCACCACAGACCTGAAGCAATAGGCTCAGTCAACAATGAACCAAAACCTCAAAGGTATTTCATGTCAAGTATATTTTTTTCTTAGCAATGTAATGCTGGCCACACGGTGTTATCGCTTTTCTTTCTGCTTCTCCCCTGTGTCCAGCACTTAGGGGAGGGATCACAAGACGTGGCATCTCAGCAGCTGATCGGGCAAGCTCCAATAACAAGCTGGTGCTTCAGGGGAGAGAACATATTCTGCCTGTTTGGTTCAGATTAAAAATGTCCTAAGAGCTATGTCAGCCAAATTAAACACATCTACTCCAACTTGGGCAAGGAGTTGGTGGCTCCCACTTGATATGCATCGTTTTATTTTCCAAACAACTGTGCAGAGATGGCACTATTTCCCTTGTACTTACGCAGACGTCAGTTGGGAAGTATGAAGACAGCACGGATTTTGTCTTTGGGCAGTGCTTTATTCCAATTCCTGCATTTTTCAATGGTTGGCCATGTGACCTGAGATGTGTTTTCTCCCTGTTGTCTGGTAGGCACCCTCAGCAGAACGGCAGCAAGGAAATGGGCTAAGCAGGTGGGTGAAGTCACGTTCATCTTGCGACTTTGCTGTAAAGACTAGAATGAACATTTGAGAACATTGTAAAGATCTTAAAATTCAGCAGGTCCTTGGGAAATTGTACCTAAAATCCTTGAAGCACATTGAAGATATATTTTCAATGTAGAGAGACATCTGGATACGGAGCGTACCTGATGTTGACGTGGTCTAAATCTTTATGCTTGAGGCCAGGTGGAGAGTTTGATACTGTACAGGGTAAAGTTAGTTAAGTTTTGGGTCACAAGGTAAAAAGAGCTCAGTATGACACCAGCCTTGACATTCAGTGATCGTTTCCGCTTTAACACAACAAACATGCAAGTATTCTTACCTGCTTCTTCACACGGGCCACGGCATGGAGTGGATTCGTCAGAGAAGGTCTTCCTTCTGGATATGTTTGGATCAGTAGATGCACAATGACAACACCATGTCTTTTACTGAGCTGTTCAGGTACTCTGTAAACTTTGAGCACGTGTGGTTTCAACATTGAAAGCAAGCCTGCTTTCTCTATTGACCCACTGGAGCTCCTTTTTCTGGTGATATTTCTGTTTTGTGTGACATTAGCCAGGAAGCAGAGATGCGGGGACCTGCCTGGGACTCATTTGCTTTCACATAAAGAGTCATGTCGTGGGAACAGTGACCCCCCTTGCCTGCCGCTCTGGAAGGGGACCACAGGCCTCTGGCTCTGTGATTCGGAGACCTTCATTCTTATAAGGATTTTCATGCAGGGACCTGAAAATAATGTTAAGTGCGTCCATCCAGGGCTTCCGCTTCTTTCTGCCCCCGTGAATTGCCACGGCTGTAACATAGTCATCATCTCTCATCTTCCCCAGTGGGCTGAGCTGGCTCATTCACTTGAAGATTCATTTGCATGAAGATTGGTAACAGTGAGAGGCCTGCATATTAGTTAGCATTCTTAGGAAAACAGAAGTAACATGGATTGTTTATATAATTCCTGCAGTAGTGGCTATCTGCATGTACGGGAGCTGGAGTTCCAGTGGCTGCTTAGATGCATAGATGGAAGACTGGGACTGAAATTAGAGGTCTGGGTGTTCACTGTAGGACAGCGGGAGTGAATCTCCGAACATGATGGCAGACCCAGGAGACAGGGCAACGTCTAGAAGCAATGGCAAAGACAAGGGCACGTCTGCCCTGGGGAACCATGTCTAGGGGAGAAGACAAACGCTGTTGCTCTCTTAGAAGAAACAGAAAGACTTTTTCTTTCTTCCCCTTTATTCATATTAAGCTACTAATCTATTGGCTGGGACTACCTGCATCCCAGGTGGGTCTTCTTTTCTCAGTTTGTTGACTCACACTTTAGTCCTCTACTCCCAAAGCTCTGCCCAACGAATCAGACGGATGTTTCCTAATCCATTCAAGTTGATACACTTTGATAAACAGTTATGGTCTGGGCTTCCGGGAGCCTGCAGGGGGCGCTGTGGCTGGAAGCCAGCTGAGCACAGCGATTCCCTTCTTGGTGTTCCTCACAACACTAACTCTGGGAATGTGAGTCATTCTTATGTAGAAGGAAAAGACACCTGGGGTTGTGCACTCTTGAGAAAGGATGCCTTCAGTCCATATAATCATGGGAGACACTTTGCTTGAACTGGACTGTTAAAAGGCTGTTGTATGAACGAGGCCCGTGAAGGATCTTGAGGTGGTTTCACAAAGAGAACCTCATCTTTGGAAACTCGTCATGGATGTCTGATGAGCCTTGCTTCACTTGGTACCAAACACACCACTATGCGCTATACTACAGGAGTCCCTCCCCTCAGGGGACTCAGTATGCATCCAGCAGGGTAGTACTGTATACAGTAAAGACCACAGCAAAGGCACCTTGATCACTCCCCTCTGGGCTCGCCTTTGATATTGAGATGATCACTAAGTGAGAAGATTACTCACGTTGTTTTTATTATCATTGGTTTAAAACTTTTTGCTCTGTGGGCCGGCAGTATAGCTCCATGGCAGAGCACTTGCCTGGCATGAGTAAGATTCTGGGTTCAATCCCCAGCATGGACAAATAAAAAGATTATGGTGCTGTTATTGAGTGGACATGAGTGAATTAATTTTCCCAAGCCATGACCACTGATCATAATTCTTTTTTTTTTTTAAGAAAACTTAACAAAACTTGGCAGGGCTCAGTTATTTTCATCCTAATCTACTGTCAACAAGATCCATTTTGTCCAAATGAACATTCTTGAAACTTACTACAGACTGATCAAGTGAAGCAGAGAATTATCAGTACTATTCTGATCTTTACAGACAATGGGAAAATCCACTATGTAAACCTTAAAAATATCCACTCTGTATTGAAAGCTCATGAGTTTCTTCAAGGCTTGGGATCGCCTAGGACCTGCTCTAAATACAACCTATTACCACTACATAATTCCTAATAATGTTTCCAGATAGCCCTCATGGTCTGCGCGAAGCACTTCCTCCTGGAGTTGGCCTTGGTTTGCTTCTCTCTGCCTTCCTCGGTGCTGACCACCCAAGTGCCTGGAATCCTGCTTCTCAGCATCCCAGAGAAATGAGCTCGGAATATTTTTGAGGTCTCTGTTATTTTTATAAATGGCACAGTTGGTAACACAGAGGAGAGCCAAATTATTTCATTTCTTCCCTTTTTAGAGTGAACCTTCCAGACCACTGAAAGTTTTTCTTTAAAAGAAGCTATTTATTCAGCAGTGTCTGTTGAACGCTGGTCTGTCTATTTTCAAGTGTGTGTAAGTGGCTTGATCTTGAAGTTTGGGGCTCTCTTTGGGTCAGAGTGGTGGTTTGGGACCTTGAACTTGACTTAAGTGTTTCTGTTTAGGAACAATCAATTTGAGGTGTCTTTGGAGACAAAGTCCCCCACCTCAATTTAATAAAAGAAGATGCAGGAAGTAAGCCCACAAGCCTTTCCTGATGACTTGCATATGCTGGGGTTGTTAAAAGTGGAGAGAGCATAGGTTTCTCTGAACACCAGCTCCTGAAAACTTGGTATGTTCTTTTACTAATTTTTAATGTTCATGTGGTGAAGGAATGTCCAATGTCCCTGTGCCTGCCTGTTTTACAGTTCTCAGAGTGTGTGTGCAATTTCTGCAGACATGTAGACAGGGAACGTGGGAAACATGGGAAGTGTGGTGCACCAAGTTACAGGAATGGAGCTGGGCACGATCACAGTGCTTACAATGAGCCCCAGGTGGTTGTGGAGAAAGGTAGAGGGGCATAGGGAGCAGCAGGGTTGGTGCCACCTGTGAGAAAAGCTCCCGTGAGTGGTGCCACTAACAGGCCTTTGTTCCCTGCTGCTCACAAGTTTCCCATGTGATTTTGGTTTTTATTTCTAAAAGGTTCTTGATCACATTTCATGGTGCATATTGAGAAGAATAAAAACAGAAAATATCAGCTATATGGGGGAAAATCCTTAGTCAATTATTAGAAACATACTTTTAAGATATGCAGTTGAGGACAAAATATTTTTTGACTCTTTTCAGAGGCAAGACTGGGTAATTATATTTCCGGAAACCTAACTAAGCAGGATAAGTGTGTGATGTACTAGGATGAGCTGCTGCCCTTCGGTTGCCTACTCTGCTCAGGGGGATGATGGAGTCTGAGTGACAGAGTTGCACAATGTCTTCTTGGGAACTCAATTAAAAAGTCAAGATTATAATTGAAGACTTCCTGTTCAGTTTAGCTAGGTGAAGGGGGAGCACCCCAACAACTGAAAGGAGACTGCAGGAAGTTCAGAAATCCTGAAGATGCATCAGACTTGGAAGAAAACAGTTGCCCCAAAAGCAGCTCCAGACCTGAGCCATTGGTATTGACAGACAGAGGAGAGCCCAGAGCTCAGAACCTCAGACCAAGGTAAGTGTGGGTCTGGGAGAAGTGAAACAGCAACAGGTAGCCCCATCTCCAAAATCGAGCCTGTCGGAAGTGCCAACTACAAATGCATCGTGAGCTTCTCCTAGAAAAGGCCTCCCAGAACCTAGGCCAGCCTGGGAGAAGCAGAGCTTGGTAGCCATAAGAGGCACTGACGTAAGAGGCAGGAGCCATTTTTGAAAAAAGAGCCAGAGCCTGAACTGTTTAGAGTAAAAGAAGGCTCAGAAGAGCACATCAGGGATTATGAGGTCACTCTTAAATAGTGCCTAGGAAGAAACTGGCACAAGAGACAGTTGCAGAGAGAAGAGAAAGGCTGCCGACCTCTGAGCAGCTCAGGTATAGTTGGATCACCTCAGGGAGCAGAGAGTCCCACCCTCAGGGGAGGGAAGCAAGGATGGGCAGGAGAGCTTTGCTGAGGAGCCTGGGTGTGAGCAAGACACTTCAGAAGCCATCAGGCTGTTGGGTCTTCCTTCACTGTCTACCCCACAGCACAGAACTCAGAGAAATTTCAGCTCCACCCCCCCCCCCCCACACACACACCCTCATACCTATGAAGACATAGGAAACTCTTGGTGAGTTCTTTAAAATGAAATCTCTCAACAACAGAAACGTGAGAAGACAAGGCAACAGGACACACACAGAAATGTGACAGACTCCAGAAACTAATGTCATGGGCCCTAAAAATAATAGAACTTATAGGGAAGGAATAAAAAAAAAACAAGTAAATGAGTTGAAGAACCAGTTCAAACAAGATTTTCTCAAAGAAATGCAAGCAATGATCAGCGAGCTTAACTTAGGAAAAAAGTACTGGTCCTAAAGGACACAAAACTCACTGAACATATAGAAGCCACAAATAAAAAATTGGTTGACATATGAGAAAATGTAAGGTATGAAGAAACATTTTGGTAGAGGAGCGGAAATTTTGGGAAGAAATCTAACTGAAATTCAGGATATGAAAAATACATTTGAAAGCAGGGAAGTTGACTTGAACATTATGAGGACAGAATTTCAGACCTTGAAGACAAGGCTGAGGAAACAAAGGCCATAATTAGGCACAACTCCAAAATTTGAAATGAGCAAAGTAGCTGGATACAACAGCTGATGAATGATTCAAAGAGAACCAATCTCAGAATTATGGGTGTGGGAGAAAGAGCAAAAGACAGCACCAAATATATAAAGAATTTATTCACTGAGATCATGCAAGAAAATTTCCTCAAATCTAGGAAAAGAAATTAATTTTCAGGTATAAGAAGCTTATTAAATACCAATCAACCTCATCCAGCAATGAGACTAAGCCACAACATCTCATAATCAAAACATCAGAAATACAACTTAAGGAAAGAATCTTAAAAGCAGCAAGAGAAAAACAAACATTATTTTACCAATGCAAAACCATTTGAATTACCACACCTCACTTGGGAGGTGTGGTAAGCCCCCACTACACACCTATAGTCCACTTTATATGCCTGTAATCCAATTTACATGCCTGTAATCCACCCCTCCATACTAGGCCCCAATCTCCCAACGGCACATGGTTCCATAGACAATCTATAACATTCAAATACATGAGACTTTTGGGGGACATTCCAGATCCAAACCACAGTAGGTTATAAGCAAATATAGGAGAAAAGTTCTAAAGAGGAGGGGCTATTTGTGCCAAGTATTAAATTCTTATAAAGTTACAGCAATAAAAATTATGTTTCTGTTATCTTATAAGAGACCATTTATATTAACCAAGTATTTAGAAGCTCACACCTGGATCCAGGAGGGGCTGGTCACTGGGAGGAGACCTGGAAGGATATATAAGCTGCTTCCTGCCTTCCTTGGAGGACGAGTCTCAACTTGCCCTGACTCGGCTTCCTGTGTGTGATGTCGTGAGAAGCCGCCTCCACCTCTGCCTCTGCCATGTGCTTCCATGGCTGCCGGACGCCCCTGAATGGACCATGACCTTCTGAAACTGTGAGCTAAAATCAACCTTTCCTCCCCTAAATGTGTGGATGTCAGGTATTGAGTCACAGCAATGAAAAAGTAACTGAGACATAACCCTTTCTGGTTAGTTTCAGCATTAGACTTATACAATTACAGAAAGATGCTGTATCCTAAAAATTCAGAACCATATAAATGCACTTAAGGATTTAGCATATGTACTAAAAGCGGCATCCCAAATTAGTGAGGAAAACATCGTACCTGAAAAAAATAAAGTTGAGGTTCAAATTGCACATCACATAAAAGTAAGTTGCAAATCAACTGAAGATTTAAATATGCAAAGCAAAACTCTAAACTTATTTTGGTGTTTAAGTTAAGCATGAGGGATTTGTAAAAGTCATATTGGAGTAGGACATAATGTAGAAAATCGAGAAAGAAAATAATTGTGTAAAAGAAATAAAAAGCACCTTCTGCGTAGCAGAAAACTATGCAAAACAACACAATGTCTCAGCTGTGTAAAGTTCAAGGTAAATGCATCAATTATGTCACACGGAGACCTGCCACTGTTGAGATAGAATTTGTAACCCAGCAGGCATGTAGGTAAAGCCGATGGCACAGAAGCTTAAGGATCAGGAAAAGCTAATGGCACTCAAGGCTGGGCAAATCATTTAACCTCATAATATAAGAAATGCCACTGAAAAGTTCAATACAATATTTTTCATTGGTCTGCTCAGTTAAGACTGAACAGGTCACGCACTATGAACATGGGGGAGAGACAGGCACATTCGTAATTCACTCAAGGAGGGCCAGGGTTCATTCATATTTGATTAATCTGAGTTTAGCTCGTGCAAGACTTGGGAGCATTTGGACCATTCCTACTCATAATGAGTATCATTATATAAATTGTATGTACATTTATAAAATACCTTTCATATATTTATTTGTTTGTTGGTTTGTTTATTTGGAGATAGGGTCTCACTCTGTAGCCCAGTCTGGTCCTGAACTCACTGGTGTAGCCCAGGCTGGACTGGGACTTAGGAAAATCCACCTGCCTCAGCCTCCTGAGTGCTGGGATTGTAGGTTGGAGCCACCACACCCATGTTTATCTGGTGTGGGGAATTAAACTTTGGGCCTTACTGTTCCTCCAGTCTCAACATAAAATATCTTCTAAAACTAGAGTTTCCTGAACCTGTGAATATATAATAGTTTTCTCTCTCTTATCTGTCATCTCGCTAGCTTTCTACTTCATATCTGACACTGTCAAAGGCTGATGAGCCCTTGGCAGTCTCTAACGCAAATTGGGTGTCCTTGAAACAAAGCACAAAACACAGACACTGACTGAGATGTTTTAAAGAAGGGGGCAGAGATCTGAGTAAACTCAAGCCAAATGACAAGGACTGTCTCCCATAATGCCCCGATCAAAGGAGTGGGCCAGGCTCTTCAAGGAAGCTTTTGGCAGCCAAGATCCAGTAATTTTCTTATGTGCTCGTCAATGGTGGCCACTTACAGAAGGGCCACCTGGGGTGGGTTTCCTTGCCAGGAATTACATTAGTTTTTGCTGACTTAGTAGATAAAATTGATAACCTTACAGTGTTATCAGGTTATCAGGATGGTTGCCCTGCTGGGGCTGATGAAACCCCACCTTGAGCATGGAAGGTGCCAACGCTCCCTGCTTGAGGGACTGATACCCTGCAGGTGGCTTGTTGACTCAGAAGACATTGGGCTGGTCTCCAAGAAGCTGGCACTCAGGATCTGATTCTTCTGGGCTTGGCTGGGGTTCGTGTGGGCCCTCTGTGACAGATGGTGCGAGGCATGAGAACTGTTTGGACTGGGTGGTGGCAAAGGGTCACCGTGATGCTACTTTCTCTGCTCCCAGGTTGCTGTCCCAGATCCTCAATGACCTGGTGACTCACTCAAGGAGGGTCAGGGTTCAGCTCTACCTACCAAAAGCCATTCATCCATGCATCATTCCTGACACTACATGCCACATACATAATACGAAATAAGAATAACAAGGAAGATTATTATTGCACAAGACTCAACAGTCTTGTGGGAGAAAAAGGTGAGCATGTGGGCACTTGTGATCGGGGTAACTCTTCTGCACTGGAAACCTGGCATTTCACGTTAACTTCAGGGAGCTCTGGAATGGGATTGTCCCAACAGCCATGTCTGCAAGCTCATGGGATAAAGTAACTTTTTAGGATATCTGGAAAGCTTTTGGGGTGGTGGGAGGAGAGTCACTTAATATCAGAATGAAGGATTCAGTATGTTTGAACCAAGAGCCTCACAACTGGAAATCTGAGACCACTAACACCTGGAAAACATGGCAGATGTCCTGCCTGTAACTTCTCACCGAGTCTCTCATTCTCATCAACCCCAACTGTTGCTTGTCTTCCTTAAAAGAAAGCGTCAGTCCCTGAGTCCCTGGTGAAGAATCTGTAGTTGCATCAGCACCAGAAGAAACAATCTGTGCAGAGCCTTGGATTGCTATGGGAACCCTGGACCACTGACCGGGTGTGTGGGGTGTATTTGGGTCTTAACTGTGGGAAGCTGATCCGCGTGATTCTTGAAGCAGAACCTGCGGAAGCTGTGGCCTCTAGCCCTTTACTGAACCCTAGTTTGCTTACTTGGCACCGGACTAGGGCCTAACAAAATGGAGGCAAGTTGTTGGGGCAAGAAAAAGATTTATTAGTAACCTAGAAAGCCTGAGAAAATGGCAGGTAAGTGTCCCAAAGGCCCATCTGATCCAGCTTCTAGGCTCCTCCATCTTCAGAAGAAAATAATAGAAGGAAATTGGTGGCTGGCCGGCTGTTGATTTGCATCTCTCTTGAAGAGAAAGAGGCGGGATTAGGGACATTTTGGTCAAATTTCCTGCTGCTACGGGGTAAAATGATTAATGATGCCTGCCTCCTCCAGGAGGCACGTGCCATTTCTAGCTAAGAACAACTGTGAATGTGGCTTCGCCCCGAGTCTCCTTTTGATAGAAGGACTTTGCAAGCCATTACTGAAAACAAGGTACAAAGTATGTGTGGAAGTATTGTCCCCAGGGCTCACAGTGTGGCTCAGTGGTGGAGCACTGACCTAGTGAGTTGGGCCCTCACTGCCACCCTAGGGGAAGAGGAAGAAATATTGTCTGAATATAAGACAGCCCCAACAGAATAAACTTGTACTGGGGCAATCAACTTAGGAAGGAGGTAACTAAGTTACCAGGGTGCAAGAGTCTCACAAAGGAGCCAGGACATGCCAGGGTCAGTGCAGGGCAAGCCATCATTACCTGGGAAGAGGGGCGTGTGGTACAACCATTCCTCTCTCTGGAAATTGCTTCTTTGTACTCCAACTCCAGCTCTGAGCTTTCTTCTCTCGTCGCCTTAGAGATCTAGGTGTGGGAGTTAGACTGGAAAGTCGGTTTACAGGCTATTTCCGGGTTCTCTAATTCTCAGGCCTCATCTACAACGTTAGCTTTGAAGCCAGAGTCTCGAGTGACAGGATGAAGGTGTAGCCACGGGCTATTTTAAAAATGCATGGAGTTTAGCAGAAGTGAAACAACAACAACAACAAAAACCCTTCCCTCTAATCAAATAAATTAAAACTAAAATAACCCTGTAAAGTTATCGATTTTATCTACTAAGTCAGCAAAAACTAATGTAATTCCTGGCAAGTTTGCAGTTAAAAAAATATACTCACTCTTGCTGGCATTGGGATTTGTTCAAAGCTTTCACAAAGCAAGCTGGAATACATCAAGTCCTAAAAATGATTTCAGCAGTTGATCTAATCATCTCAGTCACAGAAATGCACCTTAAGGACCTTATTCAACTGACACAACTGTCAACTCGTGTCACTCCCACATGTGCGGCAAAACGGGGAAATGACAAGATACAATAAATCTCAGCACGTTGTCTGGATGAACACCAGCAGAGCACTGGAATTACAATTGTGCAGGTACTGGAAATGAACATGGCTTTACGTTACGTTGGGTAGTACTCTTTACCTTATTATAATTCTCTTCGTTTAGTACTAAGGGCTATGTAGATGCCTAGGTAAAACTGGGTAAACCGCTTTCGTATAGTTCACATAGTCAGGACTAACAAATTTAAATGAATGAAAATCATGAGCTAACAAAGTCATACTGTGGGGTATATTTTTCATTTTTTTCTCAATTTTTAAGATGTAGAGTTGGCTTACATGGAGAATAGAAAATTAAAAATATAAGTCGGTTCTCCGCATCTATGGATTAAAATAATTGTGAATTGAAAAATTTAAAATATTAAACAACAAAACTATTTTTTTCTGTGCTAACATGTACAAACTCTTCCCCTTATCATGATTAGTGACACTTACATAGAATTTACAATGCATGGGGTATTATAAGTCACCTGGAGGGAATTTAAAGTGTATGGGAGGGTAGGCATTAGTGTCTACACAAACACGACATCATTTCATAACGGACTTGACCTTCTGCAGATTTTGGTGCCATGGGGGTCCTGGAACCCATTGGAGGACAACTGTCTATTTTAGGAAACGTGACCGATGGTGTCTAACAGGATAAGCAAAAGGAGCTCTCTAAGTCTCTCTAGATTAAGGTCACAGTGACAAAGAGGGAGACCACAGCACTTTTTCCCCTTCCTTTTTAAAAAAATTAATGTTTATATGCAATACACAGTGGTTATATTGAATTTGAAAATTTTGTGTGTATATATATATATATATATATATATATATATATATATATATATGGCATTAAAACACTGAACTTCCAGAGGATAAAATAGGTAAAACTCTTGAAGATATAGGCATGGGTAAAGACTTTCTCACCAGAACGCTTGGTGTGAAAGTGATGAAATTATATCAAATTAAAGAGTTTCTGCCTAGCAAAGAAAAAAAAAGAAATCAACAGAATGCAGAGAAAACTGACAGAATGAAAAAAAAGATTCTACCACCTCTACTCGGGACTGGGGGCTAATAGCGAGACTATACAAAGAACTGAGGAAAACAGATCCCTCAGAATCAAAGATCCAATTAAAAATGGCTCACTAAAATGAATAGATAGTTCTCAGAAGTACAAGTGGTCAGCAAATACAGAGTGCTTCTTAGGAGCGTCCTCCGAGGCAGACAGAACGTGTGCTGTGGCCAGCACCTTAACTGACTCCCCAGATCAGAACGATCACTGAGCAGGAGAAAGGAGAGAAGAAACAGCTTTTCTTCAAAGGCGGAGAGAGTTTTCTGGAAGAGAAAACCAAAAATCCTGGAAACTTCTTGCATGATTGGTGGTTTGAACAATGGCTTGGCTCCCCAGAACAGCCAGGCCTTGTGGTCATAAATACGGGGCTGTTGACAAACGGTTTCCCACCTTGGGACCTGGGTCTGCAATGCAAGGGTCACGTGGGCCTACTTGTGCCGCAGGTCTTGGCCCCGTGCACAGGCTTCTAGAAGAAACCTTACGGGAAGGGAAACGCTCGGGTTTCGCTGGAAGGAGGGTGTGTGTGGAGCGGGCAGGGCCGGAGCAGGAGAGAAATAATGGCCCCTTTCAACACAGACAGATGTAGTCTGGCTCCGAGTCAGTCTGGCTTCCCAAAAAACCCAAGTGGTCTCTTAACATGTAAAAATCTGCACATATTCAAAGTTGTGGCTTAAGGGCTTTTCTATGCTCTGCGTCTTGCTTGGAACCTTCCGAAGCTTTTGAAAGGGTACGCAGGTAAATGCGTGAGTGCATCTCGGGGTGTGCACAGTCTCCCACGTACCAAACTCAAATGCCCATGAGCCTGGGATGTCCCTGCCACACAGTCGACCTTCCGCTTAGAAAGCTCTGAGGCAGCAGCTGGTCTGTGTGTGGCGTGGGCGTTGGGCGTGGAGGCTTGGACAGGTTCTGAGCAGGGTGAGAGGCTCAGGGCTTCTGAGAAAACACATCCCCTATTTTTATCTAGTTGGTAGATGAAGAGGTCATTGTTCATCTAGAGACCAAACTACAGTGGGGGACTAGCATATGTAGTTCTTCAAGTTTAACAGTAGATTTATTCTGCTCACTGGCTCCCAATTTATTTTTTCTTGGGATGAGGGTTCTGGAGATGAAGGCAGGGTCTCACGTGTGCTAGTGTTCTACCACTGAGCTATAACCCCGGCCCTGGGTTTCCAATCTCTAATATTCCTTCCTTCCTTTCTTTTTTTCTTTCTTTCCTTCCTTTCTCCCTCCCTCCCTCCCTCCCTTCCTCCCTCCCTCCCTCCTTCCTTCCTTTTTTCTTGAGACAATGTCTCTCTCTGTAGCCCAGCCTGGTTCTGACTCACTGGTGGAGCCCAGGCTGGCCTTGGACTGACAGCAATCTTCTTACCTCAGCCTCCCTTGTGTTGAGATTACAGGTGTGCGCCACCATGCCCAACTTTATGTGGTGCTGGGGGATTGAACTCGTGGCCTTGTGCTTGCAAGGCAAGTGCGTTAACCATTGTGCCATTCCTCCAGCCCCTAATGTTCCTTTCATGACGGAGAAGGGACTTGGAAGAGTGGAGCTGGGGGCCTGGCAGCCTATTGGCAGCCTTGCTCCTGTCTTCAGGGCCTTGCCTCTCTGTGGTGTGAGCTTAGCTGGGTGTTTATCCCCCAGGATTCTACCCAGAGAGGGCAGAGTCTCCCCAACTGGGAAACCTTTAGAAGAGCCAGCTGACCCTGGGTCAGAGGGTGGGCTCCATAAATCTGTCACTCTCACATCAGCCCCCTGAGGATAGAGACCACCTCATAAAACCACTGCCTAATTAAGGAGAGCACAGTTCTCAGCATGCAGGACTCTAGTGGCAGAAAGTCTCCTGACCTGTACCAAGAGAGGAGGGTATGGTTGGGGCCAGCTGATCGCTCAGAAGGGACTGCTCATGGCACAGACTGGGGCCACCTCCCCAAGGCCAACGGCATCTGGGGCAGGTGCTTGCAGCTGCTCTGAGCGGATGCTCTGGAATCAGCAGGAGCTGAGGGAGCAAGGCAGGGCCCACCTATCTATGCACTTAGGAAACACTGTCCCAGGTGAACCCTTTCTGCATTTCTCAGGCTCAGGGTCACCCTTTGCCTCTGACGGCATCTTGTCTGAGAAGGATTTCTGAGTTGGCTTCTCACTCTGTTTGCTGAGCTCCCCCTTTTCCTCTGGCTAACTGGGAGCTCCCATGCCAGGCCATTCTCAAAAAGGTCGTACCTGAGGGCTTTTAGGTATCATCTTATCTGATTCTTTTCATTTTACCAACAACCCTACCATTCTACTTTTTGCTTCTATGAATTTGTTTACATGTGGACAGAAATCCTGACACCAAAGGGGACAGAAGATAACATTATTAAGAGGGAAACTTATCAGAACCTTCTTGGGTACCATTAATACATGAGGCCCCAGAGAGCTCCTAGGTCCTTTCTGTCATGTGATTTTACAGTGAGAAGGTAGCCATCTTGAAAGCAAGAAGTGCCCCTGACCAGTCTGACTCTGCCATTGGCTTTGGACTTTCCAGCTTCCGGAACTGAGAAATTAACGTCTCTTGCTTATAAGCCAACTGGTCTGTGACATTCTTGTTATGGTGGCCTGCAGTGGTCCGACAAACAGTAGTCTACAGAAATGGAACCCCACCAGATGGGTCGAGTTGTAGACGGGTCATTTCACTGATGTCCTCAAGGTTCATTCACGCCCTAGCAAGGCCATCCTGAATTTTAAACACCATCTGTTAGAAGGGTGTTTTTCTCTCCAGCCTACGGTTGAGACTGACTGGTAGGAGGTTGGCCTGTGGGTGAGGAGTGGCCTGGCCCTGGTGCCCCCAGTGTGGCTGGAGCAGAACAGGTCTCTGGAGCACTTTGCCTTCTGCAATCTTCTCTTTGGGGAAAACCTTAGCGGTTTCCTTGTTATTGCTGGATTAGCACAGGGAGAAGAACTTGGATTCAAGGGCGTGTGAAAGTAGAAAGCTCCTGGCGTAGGATTTCTGCTGCCTCCCATAAGATTGGGGATGTTGGTGTGGCTTTAAACATATTTTCTGGGTTTTTCATAAGCTAATATTAAGTGTTATAGAAAATAGTTTTACAGGGCCTCATGCCAGACCTCGGGATGGTTTGTGTCTGCAGAACTCCCCTCCCTCTCCTAGGACTACACTGACATGGTTTCAAGCCAACGCAATGGGTTGGAGGCTAAGAGACCTGTGGGCAGGAGGAGTGCCCAGGCCAGGCCTCACTTAGTACACTCACTCAGGCTCTCTTTCCCCCGATAGCTAGTTGCCTTTAAAGGTGGGAACAGCACGAGGTATGGGGGAAGATTTCTGTCACTGGAGGAAAGCCAGAGAGGTGTTGAGGTGGCACAGTGCCCCTGCAAGCCTGGTGCAGTACCCTCGTGTGTGCCCTTCCTTGAAGTAGGTGCGCAGGGTGCTTTGCATCAGCGTGGAGCCTTGGTGCAGATTTCCAAGCACAGATCTGGGCTACCTGTTCCCTTCCCACATCTGGCCTGCCTCAGACTCTGTGGTCACAGGGTAGAGTAGTCCTGGCCACTGAGAAATTTTTAGAAATAAATAAAAACATTTATATATTTGCGTGATAAAGTATATCTACCATAAACTTTACCATCTTAACTCTCCCATGCCTCAACATACACAGGATGGATTGAATCCAGGGCCTTAGCACTGAGCTACATTTCCAGCCCCTAAAGGAAGTTTGATTTTGAGATAAGGTTTTTATAAGTCAATAAATTGCCCACGCCGGGCTTGCATTTGTGATCCTCCTGCCTCAGCCTCCCAGGATTGCAGGTGTGGACTACCACATCCAACTCATCTCAACCCTTCCCAAGTGTGTCACTCAGTGACCTCAAGCATCTTCCCATACCAAACACCATCCGGTTTCTGTTTCTGGGGGTCAGACTAGTTTGGGTGCCTCATAGAGGAGAACTACGCAGGACTTGTCAATCTGGGACGGACTTTTTCCCCTTAGCATAATGTCTTTGAAGTTTGTCCAGGTGGTAGCGTGTGAAAGAATTTTGTCCCCTTTTTAAGGCTGAATTACATTCCATGGTATGTGTTCCACCGAGGAAGTTTGAACACACAATGAGTCGGCGGGAGAAGTCATCCAGGCAAGTCTTGCCTCTGTTCAGTCTACTTTACACTTTGTGTCAGGCTTTGTACAAGGAGTTTCTTCTCTTTACAGGTCTGTAGTCTAGTGAGGATGAGCTGAGACCTGACAGGCCAGCTCTGTTGGCTACTGGGGCTTCAGGGCTTCCATGAAAAGGGAAAGGATTTTGGTCCAAGAGTGAATCTGCAGGCCGAGTGGGTTTCTCACAGAAGGACGTAAGCTTGAGCTGAAGGGGAGAGAGGATGAGAAGAGTTGGGTAGGGGATAGGAGGACATGGTAGGAGCAACACAGCTGGACGTGAGCAACAAACTGTCATGGCAGACAGTGAGCATTTATTTCTCAGACCTTTCTGAACTGGGCAATTGGAAGGTGATTTTCTTCTATCTTGTATGAGTTTGGGTTCTTTCAAAAGGCAGAACTTGTAGATTTTATTTTTTTAAAAGGTGTATTGGGAAGGCTTACAAATCTGAGGACAGAGAAAGTCCAGCTCAGCCGTGAAGTAGATCTTCCGTCCAGGACTGCAGGACAGCCGGTGAGGTGAGAGTCTGCTGCGGATCTCGGATGTTTGAAGAACAATGGCGAAGACTGGAGCCTGAAGATCAGCAACTGAAGAGCAGCAATGGGCAGATGGGCGCAAGTTGGAACTGGAACGAATCTGTGATGAAGATCTGTGGTGTGTGGCAGGTTGGTATCCATAGACAATTGCGAAGGCCAGAGCTTTCCCAGGGGAAGAAGCTGTGACAATCTTCCTTCTTCCTTCCTTTTATACCACTGGAGTTCCCAGTTGGCCCTCCCACATTGGGTGGGTGCTCTTCCCTCATGGGCCGGCCCACAAATCAATCACATTCTAGTCCAGGCTGGTTCCCAAACCCTCATCCAGGAGTGGTTCCTGCTTCCTTCAAATTGACATCATCTCTCCAATGGTCACATATCTCACCGACAGTTTTGCTTTAGTGTAGACCAGTGGAATGCGAGCCTTCAGCTGATGTATCCAGAAACAGCATGATCTCTGAAATTGGAAAGATCTGGATTTCAATCCCAGTTAAACAACTTAATACTGTGCGAATCTGAGGTGTTTCTTGAAAACTTGAGTCCTTTTTTTATCGATAGGAAGAACATAGAAATACCTAATCTCAGATTTCTAAGTGCATTCATATGTTTGGAACACTCAGCACAATGTCTCGCATGTAATAGATTCCTGACAAATAGTACAAATAGCTGTAGTGAAAAAAGATGCATTTATCCACTACCAAATACCTATGCCATAGGAGGAGGAGGGCAGTTGAGAAAGTAAAAAACAGCGAGAATAAGAATTATTGGAATGTTGTAATAAAAGATTATGCTTTGGAAATAATCAAGACAACTAGCTGAGGAGGTTGGTTTAGGTGGTCCAGGAGGGCCTCTCTGAGCCGTGATGGGAAGGGCCAGGGGAGGTTGTCAAGAAAAGGTCAGGGAAAGAAGTTGACATACTTGAGGAAAAAAAGGATGCCCTGGGGTTTACTTAGGGAGAGAAAAGAAGAGTGGTGGGACATGGTTTCGAGATTGTTATCAACAGTGACAGCATGTTGGATTGTGTCTTTGGTGCAATGGAAATCCACTATTAGGGGCTCAAGTGGGATTAGATTTATGCTTTAAAGATAGATTAAAACCCAACAACAGAAAAACAGCCCTATTTAAAATGGGTAAGAGACTTGAATAGACTTTCTTCAAAGATGACATTCAGATAGCCACGAAACACATGAAAATATGCTCAGCACCACTGTTAGGAAAACGAAAGCGGAAAGTATAATGAGGTGCCACTCCATTCCCTTTTGAAGGGCTACTATCAAAAAAATGGAAGATAACAAGTATCTATGAGGGTTTGGAGAAATTAGAACTCCTATTAATGAAAGCATAAAACAAGACAACTGCTTTGGAAAACTTTATGGTAGTTCACGAAAAAGTCTAAACCTAGAATTATTGTTTGATTTGGTCATTCCATTCCTGAGTGTGTACTCAAAAGAGGTGAAAACTGGGATATTTTTACCTCCGTATTCATAGCAGTATGATTCCCAATATTCAAAAGTTAGAAAGAACACAAATGTCCGTGTGCAGACAGACAAACAGAATTTTGTCTATGCATACAATGGACTATTACTCAGCTTTAGAAAGGAATGAAATTCTGACACATGTCACAACATGGATGGACCTTGAAGACATTGTGGTATGTGAAATAAACCAGCCAAAAAAGACAAATAGTGTGTAATTCCAAGTGCATGAGGTATATAGACTTGTTAAATTCACAGAGACACAAAGTAGATTGGGAGCTTGTCTGCTGGGGCTGGGGGAAGAAGAGGAATGGGAAGTTGTTTAATGAGTACACCGTTTCAGTTTAAGAAGATGAAAACATTCCTGAAGTGGATGGTAGTGATGGTTGTACAACAGTGTGAGTAACCCCAATGCCAATGAACTGTGCACTTAAAAGTGATTAAGGTAGGCATGGAGGTTAGCTCAGTGGTAGAGCGTGTGCTTATCAGCATCCCCAGGATGAAAAAAAAAGTTGGAAATGGAATATTTTTTTGGTGTTGACATCCTGCTGTGCACACATGGGTTTGAAGGGAAGTGACAATGGAGAAAGGACTAGAAGGCAAGCTTTAGGGCAGACTGAGGCACGTGATGACGGTGGCCCAGGCCAGAGAAATGACAGTGGCCAAGGAGAGAAGCTCACGGGCTTAAGAACCACAATAGGCAGGGCTGCCCAAGAAGAGAATGCCGTGGGAGAGGGGAGAACAGAAACCAAGGACGAGGCCTTAGTGTTTGATCTTAGTGGCCGCGTGGCACTGTTTGTTGAAATAACTGATGTACAATAAATTTCACACTTGTAAAATACGTGATTTGATGAGTGTTGTCATGTGTACCTACTAAATTTGAGATGTTTACTAAACATCCATGTGACTATGACAAGAGGGCAACTGGGTATTTGGATCTGAGTCCACAGGAGGCTTTGCAGCTAGCAAAGCAACTGTGGATATTTCTAGTATGTAGATGGTGTTCACAGATTTAACACCACACAAAGCAAATTGTAAGTGGGAAGAGTTCCCACGTCATGGAGAACAGCATGGGTTGGGCACATTGAATGTAACTCATAATACACTGGGTAGGGGGTAGTATTACTGCTGTGATAGATAAATCCTATGGTCAATTGGTAGGTATTTCGATGTCTTCCATAGTTCAGCTATTGTTAGTTATGCTGCTCTAAACATGGGTATACAGGTATCTATTGTATGTTGCTTTTAACTCTTTTGGAAAGAGACCCAAAAGGGGTCTTGCTGGTTAGAATGGCGTCTTTATTTTCAGCCTTTTGAGGAATCTCCACAGTAGTTTCTATGGTGGTTATGTCAGCTTACAGCCCCACCAGCATTGTAGAAGAATCCTTTTTCCCCAGAGCCTTCCCAGCATCAATTGCTGTTCAATTTATTGATATGTGCCATTCTCACCGGGGTAAAGTGATGTCTTCGTGATGTTTTGATTTGCATTTTTCGAATAGCTAAGGATGCTGGACATCTTTTTCCATTTTGCTGGCCCTTTGAAGTTCTTCATCTGAGAATTGCCTATTCATTTCAGTTGCCCACTTTTAAATCGCGTCTTCGGTTAAATGGTGGTATATTACACAATGGAGTACTCCTCTTCTATAAAGACAAATAAATTTTTCCCCATTTTATTGATATGTATAAGTGCAAAATTTAAGGTTTACAATGAAGTTGAGCATTTTGTGCGCATATGTATCTTGTCAAGGTGACAAGGACTTTCCCACTCTCCTTTTGTCCCTCCCCTCCCCACCCCTCCCTTCCTCCCCACCCTACCGCCTTGTTTCACTTTGTTTTTTGTTTTAAGTTAAATTTGAGGCTTTTATAGGCAAATGGACACAACTCGAGACCATCATGCTTAGCCGAGTGAGTCAAACTCAGAAGGTAAAATATTGTGTGGTTTCTCTAATATAAGAAATCTGGAATACAGGTGTTTTATAGAGCCAAGTGGGTGTGATAGTGGGAGTCAGGGAGGGGGCATGAGGAAGGGAGCAGGAGGGACGATAAGGAGTTGAAAAGAGATTGTGATGTTGTCATGATAGATATGTGCACAAAATCCTCAAGCTCAATATAATCCCACATCAATGATCTCCTTTTTTTGTCAGAATCTCGTCAGATACATTTGGGGATTCAAGTTTCCCAGAAATATGACTTAAATGGGACACATGATGCATTTCACACACACTCACACACACACAAACACACACTCACATACACTTAGCACAGAAAAAAGAGAAAAATCTTAATCATAAGCCAAAGTCTACTCTTCCTCTCATTTATATAAACTTTCCCTGGAATTTGGATACTGGGTGAGCATTGCCTCTCAATCCAGTGCTCCTATGTCCACCGCAGCCAAGTGGGCCATTTCAGAGGCATCCATAACACAGGGGGGTGTGTCACGCATCCTTTCCTACCCTTACTTGGTGACAACAATAGCAGTGAGTATTGTAGGCCCTGGGCCAAAGATGACGAAGAGGCTGTCATCCCGGAGGTCCTGGATGCTTGTGTGGAGAAAACACCTGCCAAGCAAAAAAAGCTCACTTTGGACTACTATGTGAGAGAGCAATAAATTCCTTTATTCTTGAAGTTCCTTAGGCTTTTGCTGGTCTCCTGTCATGACGGTTCATTCAGTCATGTCTAGTATTACCATTTTACGGCTATTTGAAGGAGTTAATTTCCCCAAGGTCACACTGCTCAAATCCAAATATTGTATCCATTGCTTGAGACCAATGAGCAGTGAGAAGACATGGGGCTTGGGAATACACGAAGCCCCCTCTGGGCCATCTGATCAATCACTGGGCACAGGAGGAAACAAGTCATGTCATGTGGTAGAGATAATGAAATAGCATAGGTTAGATCTAGAGTGTCTTTCACAATCTTGATCTCCAGCCAGTGGAGTTATTGAGAGGTGGTGGAATCTTTAAAAGGTGGGGTCTAGTTGGAAAAAGTTAGGTCACTGGGGCATGTACTTTTATTGGGGTCCTGGTCTTTTGGCTCTGTTTCCTGGCTGCAAAGAAGTGAGCAAACGTCCTTTGCCACATGCTACTGCCATGATATCCCATGCTGCCATGGGACCAACGCAACAGGGCCAAAAAAACATGCACTTAAACCTCTGAAACCATAATCCAAAACACACTTGTGTTCCCTTAAGCTCATTATTTCAGTTGTGTTGTAAGAGTGATGGAGAGCTAGTCAACACGTGGTATAGGCAAATGAATTTGTGCAGCACCGTGGTTGGTGCAACCCAGAGAAATGCCACAGAAAAACCTGGAGGTCGCTTATAGGATCCTAAGTCAATGTTTGGTACTCACATTATATATGTGTTCTTTAAGGGTCACCACACCCGTCTCTTCTGTGTCCCATATGAGTCAAGTTCCTGGAAACTTGAGCCCCCAAATGTATCTTTAAGGTATCTCTTACAGAATTCTGGTGGAAAAGGAGCTCTCGGATGTAGGTTTCTGTTCAAACGACGAGGTTGCAAATTTTGAAAGGACTCCTTTGCTGGTAGAGCAGCAGTCCCCAGCCACTTTAGAACCACAGGTATGCTTTGTGGAACAGAGTCTTCCCCAGAACAGGTTCACTGGGAGAGGGGAGGGTCTGGCTAGCATCACCACCTCAGCTGTACCTCATTAGGTTGTTATAAACAGCACACAAGCCTAGATCCCTCGTGTGTGCAGTTCTCAGCAGAGTGCGTACTCCTGTGAGAACTAACACCACTGCTCATCTGACAAGAAGTGGAGCTCAGGTGGTAATTCTAGCGATGGGAAGGGGCTGCAAGTGTAGGTGAAGCCCTGTGTGCTGGCCTGCTGCCCAATTCCTGCCAAGCAGCCTGCTTCCTAAAAGGCCACAAACTGATGCCCAGAGGTTGGGAACTCCTGCTCCAGAGGAACAGAATTGAAAGGACATATATGTATAACTACGTGAGAGTGGGCTTGTATAACTATATATGTAGAACTGCACTAGGTGGGCTCACACGGCCTCACAGAGCAGAGTCCACAATAGCCAGCTGTCTGCTGGACAGCTAGAGGTTCCAGTAGCTTCTCAGCACAAGAACATGGAAGCTACAGAGAACGAGGCATCCAGGATGCAGTGCCAGTCCAAGACAGAAGGCCTGGAGGCCCACGTAGAGTCCCCAGTGTGAGTCTGTGTTGAAAGGCTGAGGGAACTCAAGGCGGACATTCAAAGACAACGGTAAAGACTGGGCTGTCCCGGTGGGCATGTTCACTCTTTTTTCTCTTTTCCTTTGTCTAGGCCGCTAGCCTATCGGTTGGGGCCACTTACGTCCGGAGTGGGTCTTTTCCCAGGTTGCTGGCCTATATGTCAATCATCCACAGACACATCCAGACCCGCGTTTACTGTCTGCAAGGCATTTCTTAATCCATTCAAGTTGACATTTGACAGTGGTTGAAGCTGATCTAGGAGAGAACAAAATGTTGACCTTGAAATCATAAGCCTGGAGTGGTTCTTGCTGTTGCCGTGATGGCCTCTGCTTGAAGAGATGAGCCTGAGGGCATGTGGCAGAGAGGCTGCCAGCTGATCGGCCTCCAGTAGCAGGGCAGGGCAGACGTGGCTGTTCCAAGTGAGTGTCGTGGCCGGCGTGGCTTCAGGATCATGTGCGAGTTTGACTGTGGATTATCCCTGTTGACCCGGTTTCAAACCATGGCCGTTCAAAGGTGTTAGGCCAGTAACAGCTGTATTCCTCATGCAAAAGGTGAGGACCTTTGGGTCCTTAGGACTGATTCCCAGCTCTGGGTCGCTGTGCAGTTTATTAGATTATCCGAACTGGAACAGTTTCCAAAAATAAGAGGGACTGATGAATGATGACGCTGGGAAAACGGGGAGAATGACACTGCCTTGGGTAAGCTAGGATGGGTGGCTGTCCCCCTTATAACTTGCCTGCTCCTTCAACGGCCTTCAAAAGTCTCACTGCACATACTGACTCAACCATGTGAGCATTTGCAAGTGTCCCTCGCTCAGTGTTTTCATTACACATCTGCTCTGTTTCTTCTCTGCTTGCTTTGAGTTGTGTTGCAATGTTAATAAAACATACAAATCGTTCACCATTCATACATGTTCCAAGAGAAAAAATGTTTCAAGTAAAGAGAGCATAAAGGATAAAGTACAGACTCTCGAAAGGCAGATCCTAAACGGTAATAGATTTTTTTTTTTTGTCGTGCACAAGCTTATACATTTCTACAAGTAGATTTTCTTCCTATTTGAAATAGAGCATTTTGTCCTAAAGCCCACAATCAAAAAAGCTCCCCATAGCTCGGCATGATGGGTCTGTGACAGGCCAGCCCTCCTCAGTTGCCAGCAGCATCCGATCTGGCTTCTTCCCTTTATCTGGATGAGGGAGAGGCAAAGCTGTAGTGGCACTCAGGTCCAGGAGAGGAGGCTGTCCCTGGTGTTCTGGCTGTAGAGACTAAACTTAATTGCAACCCCTCTGCCTCACCTATTTTAGTCCCCAGTCCCCCTTCCCATCATACCCGGCATTCCTGGTAAAGATGACTTTGTCTTCAGGAGCTCTGCTTCCTTCTGCCTTCAGCTAGGTATGCCCATGCTTTTGGGGTGTGGCCCTCATCTTCCCTTGTACACGGCACCTGCTGGTGTCCACCTGTGCTCCTGCAGGATGTGCTAGTGCCTCATGGAGCAGGGCCCAATTAGAAAATGGACACCTTGTTTTCCCTCAAATAATTCTCTTGCGACATTAACTTTCTTATAACACAGGCTCTGTTGTGTGCATGGTGGGGACTGTCAGTTTGCAGTTAGAGCTCCATAAATCCTGTGGCCTTGAGTTGGCCTCCAGAGAATTGCCATTCACCTCATAAAACTATTACTTAATTAAGTACGGGACCATACAATTGGCAGCCTCTGCTTCCGGCCAGAGCACCAGACCTGAACACACTGATGTGCTCCTGCGACATCTGTGACTCAAGGCTAGTGGTTTTTTTTTTTTTTTTTTGAAAAATATGTCACCAAACTACCATTCAAATTTCTATTCAGGACAGAGTAGGATTGAGGTCATTAGAGATTGGGAAGAGAAGGGGTACATGGGGAGGTTGGAAAGAAGAAGTTCTAATGTTCTGCCTTAGGGTGGCTAGAGTCACAAAAATTTACTATTTCATAAGGAACTAGATGAGAGGAGTTCAAAGGCTCCTGACACAAATAAATGATAATTTTTTAGGGAGATGGAAGTGATAATTACCCTGATTCTCTCATGCATATATGTATCAAATTAGCACACTGTACCTCATAAATATATAAATTATTTTGTGTCATTTTAAAAGCCTCTATTAATTGCTCAAAGAGCATATAGCAACGAAAGGGCCAGTATTAAATTAAATCTGTTAAATCTTCATAGAATAGGAAGACTGGTGACATTTAGGCCATGGCTGACCCTTACCCCCTTTGAGCTCTTTGTGGTGAAATCTTTCCCTTAGGCAAATGGGGGCGTAGAAGATGGCTCTTGTCTCAGTCCCCAGTCTAGGGCTACAGCTTCAGCCCGGGAGAGGCAAGTATACTTACACCTCTCAATCTTCCCAAGTTTGTGGCATGGAAGGACTATTTCAGGGGGTCATCATGGCCTAGGGATTTGGGCTCCCTTCTCTTTGCAATGCCTACTCATAGGGAGAGAAGGCTTTGCCGTGGGACAACAGACCACGAACACTGAGGCCTAATGCCAGGTTCTGCTTTATTTGTAGGACAGAGTGTCTGCACTGGAAAGGGATAGTTAGAAAGACCAGACACCGGCATCCCGCTCAGTCCTGCTCATAGAGTGAAGTTTCACTCTAGAATGTGAAACAGGATCAGAACGTTAACCAAGCCACAGATACAACAAAGGTTCAGGGCTCAAGCACAAACATTGACTTAAAAGCCACCAAATAAAAGTTACTCTGAACCAAGAAAGCTAGGAGGCCAGGTCTAGAAAGAAAATCAGCTATCCTTATTTGCCTGGGAACAGGGCAGCCCTGAGCTACATCTTTTCAGGAAAGGAACCTTTGAGAGAGGTAGTTCCTGCCTGGAGATGCAGTGAGATCGTAACCTCCCTGAACCGGGGGTGAGGTCTCTAAGCTACACACAGAGATCCAGCGGGCAGTGACAAAAGCTAACTGGCTACAGTGCTTAAGCACAGTCCTTGACCATCAAATGGTTCACGTATACCCATGGTGACTTTTCAGGAAGCCAGGCTACAAGACAGACAAGAGCGGGCCATCCCGTACAAGAGAAGGCCAGAGCACGGTCAGCAATCCTGAAGACGTGTTGGAAGTGGAGGAAAGGAGCAGCCAACTGAGTGCGGCCCTGAGCTGCCGGCATCCACAGAGGGAGGGAAGTGTGGATCCAGGGGAAGTTGGAACAGACAGCAGCTCGTGCTCCAGCCTCCAAAACAAGCCTGTGCGTGGTGCATACTACAAACGCACTGCAAGCTTCCTCTAGAAAAGGCCTCCTGGAACCTAGATCAGAGGCCGCATTAGGCAGCCTTTCACAGGCAGTGACGTAAGTAGGAGCCGTTTTTTTTTTTAAGAGGCTGAGACTGAATTGAGTAAAAGAAACCTCGGAAGAGTATGCAGCAGGGTTTTTGGGGTCACTCTTAAGCAATACCTAGGAAAAAACTGGCACAAGAGATAGTTGTGGAGAGGAGAGAAAGGCCATGGCCTCCTGAACAGCTCAGGTGTAGTGGGAGCACCTAAGAGGATGGAGAGCCCTGCCCTCAGGGGAGGGAAGCCAGGACAGGTGGGAGAGCTTTGCTGAAGGGGCTGAGGATGGCACCTCTCAGAGGCCATGAAGCTGTCAGGTCCACCTTCACTGACTGTTCCCATCACAGAACTTGGAAGAATTAAGTTATTCCCCCACACCATCATACTCATACAAAGAAACCTCTCAGCTAGGTCTTTCAAGTGAAGTCCCTCAACAACAGAATCATGGGAAGAAGATAACAGGACACCCACAGACATGCTTGAGACCCCAGAAACTAATGTCATGGGCCCTGAAATAATGGAACTCATAGGGAATGAAGTCAAGAAGCAAATAAGTGAGTTGAACAACCAGTTCAGACAAGATATTCTCAAAGAAATGCAAACATTGACCGGTGGGCGTGAAGAGGAACTTACTAAACAAATAGTGGTCCTCATGGAGACAAAGCTTACTGAGCATATAGAAGCCGCTTGGCTGAAGTAAACAAGGAAATGCAAGATATGAGGAAACATTTTAATAGAAAAGTGGAAATTTTGACAAGAAATCTAGAGGAAATTCAGGGTATAAAAACATATATGTGATAGCGGGGGAGGACAACTGGAATATTATGAGGACAGAATTTCAGACCTTGAAGACAAGGCTGAGGAAACAAATGTCATAATTAAACACAACTCCAAAATTAGAAATGAACAACGTACATGGGTACAACAGCTGATGGATGATTCAAAGAGAACCAACCTCAGAATTGTGGTTGTGGGAGAAAGAGCAAAAGACAGCACCAAAGGTATAAAGAATTTATTCACTGAAATTATACAAGGAAATTTCCAAATCTAGAAAAAGAAATTAATTTTCAGAACTACGGTGAGCAATGTGTTTAACCTTGCTACAGTTGAGCACACATGCGCACGCATGGATTTGAGATGGCAATCTCATGAAACAGCATTTATTTTTCACTCTCCAAAACAAATTCAATTTGAAATTCTATATATTTCTAAAATTTTATTTGATAATCACAGCCCCCTGATGTGATCTAACCTCCCTCTATAAGGGGTACTTCACTATATGAAAAACCTTGTGCTAGACCTTCTGCCTACCTTTTGCCAGTAATTTAGGGAGGAGCCTGCACTCCCCGGGGAGCTGGCGTCTGTACCTCCTCCTCTGGACTTCTTTCCTGCCAGATCTCTATGATCCATTCCGCATTCAATAATCATACTAGTGAATGGAATTGTTGAGCACGAACTGTATACCAGCCATTATTCTAGGCTTGAGGGGTACATCATTGGACAATGATGGTTCTCACGTTCTAATTAAGGGGAAAACATTAAACAAAGCAGTTGAGTGAAATATACACTTCGTCCTATGATGTTACATGGTATGAGGTAAAATACAAAGGATGTTTATACTTGAGTAAAGAAGTGAGATTGGACACAAAAATATGTTGGAGAAACGTCTTAACAGCAGCATGAGCAGCCTGTGCAAAAACCCTGAGGTGAGACCATCAAGAAGGACAGAAGGACAGGATGGAATGAGCGAGAAGAACAACAGTGGGAGGGTTGGTCAGAGACGTACAGGGTCGGACCACATAGGGTCTTGCTACTCTTTTTAAGATTGGGGAAGGTGAGATCCCACTGGGAGGTTTTGAGCAGTGAAGTGGTATAATCTGACTCTCATTCAATAACGGAGATCAGACTGACTCAGGCTGCAAGGAACAAAGCCAGATTCAGGGAGCCCAGTGGGGATGCTTTTGCAGCAGTTCAGGCATGAGGGCAGGACGTCTGCCAGGCCAGAGTGTCATAGGGTCACTGACGAGCGGATCTATTTTGAAGGCAGAGTGGATGAGGTTTTCTTACAGTCCGGATGTGAATGCGAGATAGGAGTCAAGTGTGAACCTCTCTTTCAACACTAATGAACTCAGCTTGAGTACCGTTCTACCGGACGCAGTTTTAGGAAGCAGAGGCTGAGAGAGGTCTTTGCATCAATATGGAAGATACCTGAGGCCCAAGACCTGGGATTAATTATTAAAAAATAAAGCTGCAAATCCGTCAGGAAAGGGGATTGAAACAGATGGCTCTGGTGCAGTTCAGTCCCGATATCCTCCTCTGCTCCACACCACCTGCCCCTGGCCCCTCCGATGCTGTCCAAGTGTGACTTTGAACAGCTGAGTAACTTGCTGATGTCCTGGATAACTATGGCTTCCATCCTCTTAGGTGTTCAGTGAGCAAACGCCAACTGGCGGGGAGCTTTGGGTACGTTCCAGTCATGCTGTGCCTTGTTTCTGACCAAAGGAAAGTCTCTGACTTTCCGTGACAGCTTTCTGTTTGTCTGCTGCCTTTTGTGCTGCATGCGTGGCTGTGAATAAGAAAGAGACCTCTGTCAGCGCGGGCAGGTGGCTGGGGCAGTCCATCAGCGCGTGCCGACGTTGCCCCCTGCTGTCCTAGTGCAGCCTGGGCGCTTTTCCGGTCTTGGTGCCCCAAATCTGATCTCTGGAAACCGGATGACCTTGGTTCTCTCTGACTCAGTAAGGCTGAATGTCTGGAAGGGGTCACAATCGAGCTAGTGCCCCTCGTTTGTGATTTCTGACAGTTTTGTTGATGCTTTTGACACACGCTGCACTCCTGTGCCCTTTATCCAGCCAGAAGAAGGGAACAAGTCCCTTCAGAGATCCCGATGTGAATGATTACTTCTAAGAGCGCCTCCATCACATGTGTAAACAGAATTCCATCTTTCCGCTCGCGACACTTTCTTCATGGGCGTATTCTTAAGTGTCTTGCTTTAGTGCACAGAGATTCCATGCAGTTAAAGAAGGAATCTCTCCTAAGTCTCATTGGAAAATAAATTGCATTGTTCTTGGTGGCTGGACAGGATCAGGCCACCCTGTGTACCCTGTAAAATGTTCACAGTGGACGTTTTCTGGTAAGGAGGAAAGGGAGAATTCGGCAGTGGAAGGCCTTGTACAGAAAACCACATGTTCCAATTCACAGGTCAGTTGAGATCCTCCCCAGAGGCCGTCTTCAGTGGGGGCTTCTGCTGATGTGCCCGTGCCACAACCATCAGCGTTGCTTGGGGACTCAAGTGGAAGGCGTTGTCCCGTGGCAGCGTGGCCTCAGCACTCGGCACATTCGTCATTCCAAAGCAGACAGGTCTCTTTCTTACTTCATGTGCGTGTTGATTAGAGCAATCCTGTAGTGGTGGGGTTTTTTAAAAAATTTTCTTTAGCAAATTGTCCTTTAAATAGATGGGTCAATACTCGTTCAATGACATCATTCTTGTTTGGTTGCAGTCGTTCTGGATAAGGCTTTTCCCTGTCGAATTCATTTTTTTCTGTATCTGAATGAGATGTTCAAGAGCATTACGCCCTGACAAATGCATTTACATGAACAGGGGTGAGATGAAGGGGCTGCCGTGCTGAGAAGGGTCCCCGCTGCTGGTCTGCTGTGGCTGCTTCTAGATGCCCAGCCCACAGGCGTCAACCAGACTCTTGTGTGATTCCCAGGCAGGTCCAGGGTTTGAAAAAAGACTTAATGTTCTGGCCAGAGATCTTCAGAAGCAAATAGCCAAACTCCTTCCTTCCTTCCTTCCTTCCTTCCTTCCTTCCTTCCTTCCTTCCTTCCTAAACTGACTTTGCTGACTTTGGCACACTCATTCCCATATAACATTTCATGCATTTGCAAACAGAGGGAGCTGGGACGAGACAGCAAGTGTTTCCTGAGGATACAGTCAGGTTTCATTGTTACACGATCACCACAACAATAGTGGTTTTTATGCCATGTGTTTTTTCAATAATACGTTTTGCTGAATGAACCAGCAGCCCATGGAGAGGGGCGTTAAGTGGGTGTGGTCTAGGCATGGATATATTCTTCATGGATTGAGATGGCTTGTGCTCTAAATTGGACTGTTTGCAATTGGTCCAAAGAGAGCGGCAAAGAGCAGAGAAGAGATTGATGCAGGTATTTAAAAAGTAAGAATAAACAACATTTTATTAGCATGATTAGGCAGCAAATTTGAAACAATAGAATGAAAAGAGGTATAATCAAGCTTTTAGGAGCCAGTGAGGCTATGTTACTTGTTGCTATTAATGCATGTGGAGTCCAATCTTCCTCTGGAACAGAGAATTTTCCACACAAAGATGCCTAAAAACAGCCAAAGTTAAAAGATTTTGAAGACTTTCAATGATGTCACACATGTGCCTTTATCCTAATAGTATTGGTCAGCTTTCTTGCCACTGAGACAAAATACCTGAAGCCCTTAACCTAAAAGGGAATAGAGTGATTTAGGCTCATGGTTTCAGAGGGTTCAGTTCATGGTCTGCTGTCTTCAAGACAGAAAGATCATGGCATAAAGGCATGGTGAGGAAAAATCAGCCATTTCAAGGCTGCCAGGAAGCAGAGCACAACGCTAGAGCATCAGAGGGAGGGGCCAAAGAGCAGACACAGTCTCTAAGGCCATGCCTTCCATGATCAACCAGACACACCCAGAAGTGTGCTTCCCTTATCCTGTAGGTGGCTCTCTAGTCAACCAAGTTGATAAGATAAACTGCCATACTCCTCCAAGCTAATCACAGACATCTCTATGAATTGTGACATTATTGAGTGTTCCAAATCATTTCTTTGAATTGGAGAACTTTAATTACAAAACAATTTTATATTTAGTGAAAAGTTGTAAAAAAGAAATAAAAGGAAGAAGGAAAGAAACGTAGAGAAAATTCTAGTATAACCTTAACCCAACTTTCTCAAATATCTGACATATCTATATTCTAATGATCAAAACCAGAAAATAAACACCAGTCCCCAACTATTAACTATGTCAGGGCCTTATGTGATTTTCTATTGATGCTTTTTCTTTTTTCCTATTCCAGGTTGAAATCCAAGGCCTCCCACTGAAGTTAGTCATCAGTTAGCATTAATTTCTTCCCACTATCACAGAGACTGTTAATAAGGACAATAAAATCATTATACCTTATATTTCCACACTGCTTCATAGGGTCACACTGCTTAGAATTCGCCCCAGAAATGTAGGTTCCTATTTCTCCTCACTGCAACTAAGAAGTCCAAGCTCTGGGAAGCAAATTCCCCGGCGTGAAGTTTTCTGCTAGCTTCTCTATTGAGACTTTGCACCTTCAGAAATGAGTGGGCGCTGTAGCCTGACGATTGTTTGTGGGTGCTAGAAACTTGGTCCTCAGTGTCGTGGTGGTGAGTGAAAAGAGGTAGAAGCTAGTGGAAGATGCAGAATATGGTCAGAATAGATGGTTAATGTTTAATTTTTAAGAAAAGAACTCATAGTAAGAACACATTGCCATTAGACCCCCTCAAAATGCTCCCTTCACTTTTTGAAAATCCTTGTGGGAAGGATCACCATTAGGCCCCACCTATGGGCCACAGTGGAGTGCTAGCGGAAATCTCACCCCTCATACAGTCCCCCTCACTTTAGCACTGTGATCTCTCTTGCCACTGTCTGAGTCAGTCCTGGAGACCCCCTTTTGTATCTTTAAGATGTGTGACCCAAAATACATTGAATGCTACTGCTGAGTGCCATCCAGTGGAAAGGCGGCTTAGTGTAGACACCCACTGATTATAGGGCACTGGCATCCCGCCACGCCTAGGCTCAAGAGATCCTCACGCCTCAGCCTCCCAACTAGCTGGGACAGCAGGCACTTTCACCACGCTAACTTTTTGAACTGTAGCTTCTAGCATTGACATTATTATAACAATGATACCTGATTTTCACTTACTCCGACATCCATAGTCTCCTTTCTGCAAGTGTTTTCAAATTTTTCACTTTAAAAAATTTAGTATCCAATAGTTGTGTGTATTTATGGGGTACAGTGTGATATTTCAACGTGTTATGCAGCATATAATGTTCAGGTCAAGATAATTCACATTTCTACCTCCTTATTATTTCTTTGTGTTTTGACTTTTCCAGTTCCTCTCTTGTGTAATAGGTCATTGTGAACTATAGTCACCCCACAGTGGACTGGGGATATCAGAACTTCTTTCTCCTATCTGTTTGTTGGTATTTGCTGTCCAGCCTTCCTCAGTCCCCTTCCAGGCCTCTAGGATAATTATTCTACTCTCTTGAGAGAGAACATGTCATGTTTGCAGTTTCATAGGTTATCACAAATGACAAGATCACCTTCTTGCTTGTGGTTGAGTAATATTCCTTCATGTACATACATGACACTTCTTTCTTGTCTGTTCATCCGTCCATGGGCCCACTCACGCGTGGATCTATGTCTTGGCTATTGATTATTTCTCTTTTTTTTTTTGCAACTCTTCATCTTGGAGGTAGAACATGCTGCTAGTTCTCCTTTATCTTGCCCTCCTCCAGCTGACTCCTTTTCTACTTAGTCTTAGGTATAAAGGACCTAAACTCGTTCATTATTTTAAATTCTCACCCTAGGTAAATATGTCCATTTCTAGGACACCAGTTTTACTTTAAGTGGCAAGTATTCTAAGTCCGAAGGGGACATGACAATGATGTCTGGTTATTTACTAGTATTTTCAGGCCCATCATGGGCAGTGCCTGAAAAGGTGAGAGCTCAGGAAATATCTGCCACATAACCTGTATTAGTTTGGGTTCTTTAAAAAGGCAGAATTTACAGATTTTATTACAAAAAGGATCGGTTAGGAAGGCTTACAAGTCCTAGGACAGAGATAGTCCAAGATGGCTGCTCAGCTGTGAAGTAGATCTCCTACCTGGGACTGCAGGACAGCTGGCGAGGGGAGAGTCTGCTGTGGATCTTGGTTGTTTGAGGAACAATGGTGAAGACTGGAGCCTGAAGATCAGCAACTGAAGATCAGTGACAGGCAGACAGGTGCAAGTTGAGCCTGGAATGAATCTGTGCTGACGATCTGCGGTCTGTAGCAAGTCAGCATTCATAGACAATCGCGAAGGCAAGAGCTTTCCGAGTAAGAGACTCTGGCAAGCTGCCCTCTTCCTTCCTTTTATACTGTTGGCGTTCCAGTTGGCCCGCCCACATCCGGGTGGGTGCTCTTCTCTCATTGGCTGGCCCACAAGTCACTCACACTCTAATCCAGGCTGGTTCTCAATTCCCAATCTAGGCGTGGTTCCCAAGCCCTAATCCAGGTGTGGTTCCTGATTCCCTCAAGTCGACATCATCTCTCCGACAGTCACGTAAGCATTATTCCCTGTCTTTCTTCATCTTCTTACACTTGTGACGTATGTGTCCATCCGTGTGTTCAACACTTCCGAGTTGATGTCTTGCAGAGGCTTTACGCTTCACATTTCATGGTCATTCTGTGCAAAATGGACCAAAAGACAGGTCATTGCTCAGGGCAGCACCCTGTGTTGGCACATTCAATCTGTCGCCAGATCACAGAGGTTTGCTTTGCTAAACATTCCCCAAACCTGCCCCCTTGTCTCCACCCACGATGGCATGGCCCAGATCACAAGGCAATGGCCTCCCACTGCCAGTCTCACTCCCACCAGCCCAGTTCTTTCTCTGCAACCAGTAAGAGCATTAAAAATGCAAGCTGGTCATCTTTGTGGCCTAAACTCTTTGAGGATTTCTCAGTCGACTGAGACTCCGATAATATTCTCTACATTTCTTGACTAGGATGAATGGCAAGAATATTCTTACTCCTAGTCTCAATAAAAACACATATGTATGAGCAGGTGCACGTACACAAGCACACACAGACATACATGTGCACACATTCACCCTTGCATGTGGGAGGGATTAAGACACTCAAAAGCTGGAGGGGTACGGGTCAGTGGTGTGTTGTTTACTTAGTACATGTGAGGTCCTGTATTAGATCCTTACAACCACAAAAAGGTAAGGTGAATGGGATATAAACTAGTGAGGTGCTATGGTTTGGGTCAAGGTCAGTGTACCGTTGGCTTGGTTCGCAAATGTGGCAGTATGCATGGGTGGTGGAACCTTTAAGAGGTAAGGCCTCATGTGGGGTGATTAAGTTTGGGGGGCTCTGCTTCTCTCTCTCTCTCTCTCTCTCTCTCTCTCTCTCTCTCAGAGGTTCTCACTCCGTATTCCAGGCTGTTTCTCAACTCACTATCTAGCCCAGGCTGGCTTGAAACTCATGGCAATCCTCCTGCTTCCACCTCTCTCCCAAGTTCTGGGTTTACAGGCACGTGCCCCCCCCCCCCCCCCCACCTAGCTAGTATTTGATGCTGGAAGATTGAACTTGGGACATCATACTTCCTAGTCAAGTGCTTTAATCACTGAGCTACTTCACCAGCCTTCTGAGTCTCTTATTTGCAATGTACTGAGCCTGGAGTATCTTGTTACAGCAATAGAAAATGGGTTAACACGTGAGGTAAAGAGCCATCTTCTCTCCACAGTTGTCCCCGTCTCTCACACAGGCCTTTTCACACTGCAAGTCTGAAGCGTCTTCAGTTCCTTGAGCGTCCTACATTCTTTCATGGTGGGATCAGCTGTTTCCTTCACCTGCAACTTACGGATCCTCTTCCAAATGCACTCCTGGCATTTTATTTATTTATTTATTTTTAGGGCTGATCCTAAATATCCGCTCCTCAGACAAGGAGTACTACCTGAAACTTCCTCCCTCGCTAGGTCTTAGCTCAGGTTACCCTCCATCAGCTAACATCCGCAGCATTATCTATTACTTACATAATGAAGCCTGTTATTTTTTTGTTTTGAAGGGCAGGGACCATGTTCCTGTTTCTCATCACCGTATTCAGAGTTTCTGACAAAAGACAAGCAGTACGTATTTGTTAAGTTACCCAGTTGATTAATCCACCTTTTTCTGTGTAATAGTCAAGATCATGAACTTCATTCAATGAAGAAAAAAGTGTTGCTTCGTTATGGAAGTATCATTATCTGGCAGTGTGAGACTGGGTTTGAAGCTGTCAGCTAGCTTTCCAGGAGTACTATATCTTATACGGTTCAAGAGGACATTTATAGAATCATAAATTCATGTGCACTTAATGTTAACTATTAAAATAGTCTCATAGTAACTTTAGTGCATCATAAATGTCTCAGTTAAGCACCCCAGGGTTTGTTCATAAGATTAAGAAAAAGCAAATGAGATTTTAGAACCAAATTGGAAATTAAATTGTAGAATTATACATTATATAAATTCTGTCGATACCATGTGCTTTATTCAGTTGGATATTTTACAATAAAATATTAAAAAGAGGACCAAAGATTTTTCATAATGAACTTATTAATTATACCTATGTTGGAACGACGTGGAGTTGAAGATAGTGCCCTTCACTGTACCTTGCTATCTTTTCTCAGGACGACGTAGTCTTAGAAAGTCTCCCCAGCAATGGCCCAGCCTGTTCCTCTCTTACACGCGTGTGTGTCAGGTCAGCTGCAGTCCTGGCCAAAGCAGCATATTTTATGCCTGAGCAGCTGGGGTGTTAGAATGTCTTCCTCATGTTGAGTTGGGGTCTTTCTTCTGCCCTGCAGCCTCTGCCTCTTTGAAGTCTACCTATGTGAATTCCCGGCTCAGTCTGATGAAGATAAGCCCATTTCTGCAAGTCAGCCCATCCGGAGCTTGCTGGAAGCCGGTCACATCTACTGGGATTGTTTCCACATACCCTGGATTCTGTCACAGTCTTCCTAAGAACGGTGTGACTTCACACCCTCCGCTGGTCTCGCCTCCTCCTCTGGATTTAGACAAGTCCTGCTATTTTCAGGGGCCAAACAAAAACCACTTAGGCCATGTATTAACTGGAATCTAATCAGGAGTCAGAAACCGCTTATGACTTGGACGGAGGAAGCTTCGTACCAAGAATTACTAGCTATGACAGGAAATTAAAAATCATAAAGCGTTGGCTGGTTTGAAGTCAACACTTAAGAATGAAGAAATCATAGATATAGAAAGAATGGTCAGTCCCTTTGGACTGAGATAAAGTCCAGAAAGAGCCCTGAGTTTCTGACCGGAGAACCACACCTCGTTAGAAAGGTCATGGTCAGGGCTTCCTGAAAGGCAGAGAAGCAGTTCTGTTTGGTAGAACTTTATGGAAATCTGCCCGCTCACAGCCAAGGAAAGGTGTTCACAAAGACTCATCTTTCCAGAGGCCTGACGCTCATTGTGAGGATCTGGAGTGGCTACAGAGGCTACAAGGACCTGGCAAGAGAGCAGGCAGAATACGGAAGAGCAACACCACAAACTAACACCGTGCCAGCTGGCAGAGGAACCCCACTCAACGGGCCTGTCGTCATAGGCAGGCAATGAAGGGTGGGTTCTGAGCTGCCGATTAACTGACATTGGACACAGCTGATGTTCGAGTGGCCTGGAGTCATGCCAAAATTACATCCCTGAGTTTGCCCTGCACCTCCGTGGTGGAGTCATGTTGGCATGAGGGAAGCCAACGGGGGCGTGGAAGGCTCTCAGGATAAAAGAACACCAAGAGTCGCTACACAAGGTGGGAGGTTAGGAGAACCCAGGGAGTAGAAGTCCCCCGGGACCAGGGGTCAGGGGAAGAGTGCGGATTGCGTTCCTCCCTCTCCTTTCCCGGCTGGCTTACACCCGGCTTGATGGCTGCAGTAGCAAGGAACTTGGCCTCGACAAAGTGAGTGGAGTCTGTTCTGCCTCCATCCCGGGTGAGTTCAAAGGCCATGTGGGAGAGCAAGAGAGTAAGAAGCGATCTGCTGAGTCCGTCATCACAGGGCCGTCCGTTGGACCGTACGGGGCATTTATCTCTGAACCCCTCCCGGCCTTAAGTATACCCAAGTCTGGAGGTCGCCTTAGAGTAAAAGGCAGTGTACTTGATATAACCTATGCACATCCTTGAGTATACTTTAAACCTGCTCTAACTGATTCATGATGCCTACTGCAATGTAAACTGTATGCACATAGTTGTGCTGCACTGCCTAGGGGATAAGCGTAAGGAACAAATATTTGTTATACTGGGTTGTTTAGGGGGAAAATGACAAGAAAAAGTCGGTATGTGCTCATCACTGACACATTTTTGTCAATACTTTTGATCCACGGCTGGTTGAATGAATGTGGAGGGCCAACTACTGACTGTACTAGGAAACTTAGCTTGAGAGGATGGTGCTCTTTGATGGATGAATTTTTACTTGAGAAAGAGTCTACATAGAGAAAAACCCCTCTCAAATATTAAGTAATTTTTAGGGAGGTAGATCTATTTGCCCGTTATGCAGTGACTCTTTTCTGTCATAAAGTGCACATACTAACCCCAAGTAGCCCCATCACACAAAAGCACGCTTGCTCTGTGTCTTACAAACGGCTGGTGGCGGCACGGGCTTTGGGAAGAGCAGAAGCTGGCAGCCAGGATGCAAGCCTATATTGAATGAGAAGATCCAGGTGACCTTGGCAGTGGGTGAAGCACGATCTCAGCAGCTCTGACACCTCTGGGCACTCAACAGGGGCAGAGAAAGCCCAAGGCTACGACACAGAGAGTGGAGCTAAGGCTACAGCCAGCAAGGGTGCTTCTTTGTGAAGAAATTGGTAGCACAGCGAAGGCAAGATAGGATAGGACATGAGGTGGAGAGGCAGCTGGGCCTTTGAACAGAAGAGGAAGTGGGGCTTCCTTCAGGGAAAAGGGACTGGGTGTGTTGACAAAGGCACTGGTCTGTGTGCCGCCTCCAGAGTTGAGGTACCTGGTGTAGAGTATCAAGACTTCATTCTGCGCACCCTCCTGGTCGTAGGCTGGGTCGTGGCTTGCAGCTTTGCCTAAGAGGCTGCCTGGCAGTGTTTTCCTTGCTCTGCATAAATCAGACGTGGCTCTGTTGCCGGCCCCACTCTTGCATGTGAAGCTGAGGGCTGAGGCGCATCTGCAGGCTCTGCAGAGGGGAAGGACAGTTAGTGTGGCAAGCTGTTCCCACCTCAGCCTGGACCAGAGTCAGGCACACCATTCATGACAAGATCTTTCAGAGAATGAAATATGAGCTCCTTAGTGGAACACCAAGGGTCCTACTGGCTCCTTTCTCTACAAGCGAAACTCGTGCCTAAGCCAACGGCCTGATCTCTAGGACCAGGCTCATAGGCTAGCTGTTTGTATTAAGAACTGAAAAGCCATGTAGGCTTGCCCTTCGCTGCTTGCTGTGCTTGCAGAAGTAGCCTTAGCATGGCTGCCTTCCCAAGCCTGGGTCTTTTCTTATTCTCACTATCATGGAGGTGGGCACAAATATGCCCTTTGTGCCCAGGGGAAGAGCTCACAATTGTAATGACTTCTATTCTTGTCCCTGTATATTATTTCAACTTTGGTTCAGCGTATATTATTATTGAAAGAGTTAAGCAAGAATATACAAGGGTGAGTGTTGGTTCTAGCCACCTTTCCATCGCTGGGCAAAATACCTGACACCCATAACTTAGGGAAGAAAGATTTCTTGTAGCTTACGGCTTCAGAAGGTCTCAGTCTGTGCATGGGTGGGTGGCTGGAAAATGGTGGAATCACGTGGTGGGGCCGCAGCTAGAGCCAGAGTCGGAGCCGGTGCTCAGGAGACAGAGATCCTCACAGCAGCGTGGCAGAAGTGAGACCAGTCTGGGAGAAAGGGCACACGCCCCTCCAGGCCAAGCCCCGACCATCCGCCCCTTCCAGCCAGGCCCCACTTCCCAGCAATACACGTATCCATAGGTACATGAGGCTTTGGGGGACACTCCAGATCCAAACCACAACAGCGTGCTTATGGAGCAGAGAGAGCTGAATATTTGGGGAAGTGAATTATGGGCCATTCTTTTTAAGGAAATGCTATGATTTGAATTCTCCCTTCCACCTCGATTTTTATGTTGAAGTCTTAGCTTTCTGTACCTTAGGGGCATTAAAGAAGTAAATAGGTAAAAAATGAGGTCATTTTACTGCTCCAGTCTAGCCTAATCCAGCTCATGCCTTATACAAAGAGAAAGCTAGGACACAGACATAGAGAGGGAAGGTCACGCAAGGACAGAGGCTATGTGTAAACCAAGGAGAGAGAAAGGGCTCAGGAGAAACCAGCCCTATGCACAACTTGAATTTGGACTTCTAGTTCCTAGAACTATAAGAAAAATACCTGGCACCCAGTGGTGCGTAGGTACTTTCTTGTGGTAGCCCTAGCAGTCTAGTGTAGGAGCCCATGCTGGGTTCTGGGCACCATTGAGTCAAAGCATCCCCTTCAAAGCTGTGAATTAAATAGACCTGTTCTCTTCATAAAGTAATGTGCCTCAAAAAGCTTAGTAATAATAGTCCTTCCAAGTGGGCACAGGCTGGGGCTTTTCTGAGGCAGCAAGCCTTCACTTAGATGAGAGAGATGGAAACTTTTATGCTCACAGCTATTTAGATATTTATACTGTTGATTGCAGGCCATGAAAACTTATCAACTTAAAATTTAGCCCAGTGGTGTGAGACTGTAATCCCACTATTCTAGGACACTACGGCAAGAAGATTAAAAAAAAAATAGCCTGATATATTAGCCAACTGTAACGTGATAGCTGAAACTGTTTCTTTTTGATGCGGGCTTGGGCAGGCTGGATCAAATGACTTCTTCGGCCTTACATGACTGGATATTCCTATCCCTGACTTAGATAGCAGGAGGGCAGGCCTAGAGTGACCAGGATGCTGGATCACAGTGCCAGATCATCCATGGGGATCCCCCGATGACCAGTGCAAAAAGAACCACCTTCTCTTTAACTGGAGCTAAGCTTAGACCTACCTAGCAAGGAGCCCCACTGACCAGTGAGCTGAGCTAGCCGGTGAGGAGAAAGGGAGTTGGGGTGAGAATGGGGAACTGTGATGCCTGGGAGAGAATTATTAAGGTTGTATCAGGAAGGCCTTTCCTTACTCTGAGTTCTTTTAGGGACTTTCGTGGATGGAATTGAAGAGGACAAGAGTGTTCACAGCAAGAACGAGAACTCTGACACTCCATAGTGACAACAGCAAAGACCCAAGTATTGCGGTTTGGATCTGGAATGTCCCCCAAAGTCTCATGTATTTGAATGTTATGGATTGTCTGTGGAACCATGTGCTGTTGGGAGATTGGGGCCTCCTCTGGAGGGGTGGATTACAGGTGTGTAAATTGGATTACAGGCATGTAGTGGGGGGTCCACACCTTCCACACCTGGATCCAGGAGGGGCTGATCACTGGGATGGCACCTGGAAGGATACATAAGCTGCTTCCTGCCTTCCTTGGAGGACGAGTCTCAACTTTCCTTGACTTGGCTTCCTGTCTGTGATGTCGTGAGAAGCTGCCTCCACCTCTGCCACTGCCATGGACTTCCAGTGCTGCCGGCCACCCCTGAATGGACCGTGACCTTCTGAAACTGTGAGCCAAAATAAACCTTTCCTCCTCTAAATGTGTGGATGTCGGGTATTGAGTCACAGCAACGAAAAAGTAACTGAGACACCAAGTCTCTCGCCTTTCTTGATCTTTTGCAGTCAGGGTGACTTTGCTGCAGATTTCAGCGCATTTCTGTGCTCACAGAGCCCAGTGAAAGAAGGTTTGTGCTTGCTCAGGAGGAGTTATATGAACAAGCGGTGCGTGTCGGAAGGCCAGCAGAAGTTTCTGCAGCAGAAGTCAACTCGACTCCTCCACTGGGAAGGAGGATGCCTAGAGTCTGAGACCCTTTCACCGGATGTCCTGCCCACCTGCAGGTATGTTTTCTGATGCAAGCTCTTCTCTGCTCAGACCTCAGAAGTTCAATTCTTGGTAGGGGAGGCTGAAGCTAGACACTAGTAATATTGGGGAAGTTCCTCTTTATATTTGATTTCCTCATACTTGTATAACACTTCTCTCTAATTGGTAACTCGTTTTGTTTTATATAAAACCCCACGAATGACAAAAATCAGCTGGACTTAGCGAGAACTTGAATTATGATTCTCTCAAGGTGACTCAAACACAGCTGAATTTTGAGGGCTCTGTAACTGCTGTGCTACCAAACATTTTAAAGTCCATCATTATTTTTAGAATTGGTCCATTGAGAAGATTAACAGGAGAATAAAATTCTCTTTCATTTTGGCTTTTAGGACCAATTACTGAAAGTCACAGAAGTGGGAGTTTATATCGAATAAAGTATGAAATACAATGATCATTCAAATAGGCCGGGGGGTGTATCTCAAAGGTAGAATGCTTGCCTGGCATATGCAAGGCCCAGGATATGTTCCTCAGTGTACAAAACAAGCAAGAACAATGTTCAGATAAAAAATTTATAAGAGCTGGTCAGAATGGAACAAGTTCTCTTGAGCAGAAGCAAGAATCCTTCTCTCTGGGATCCTGCCCAAGAGGACCCTGCGGGGCAGGTCAGTTGAATTTTTGGGTCCTTTCTCACTCCAAGAGTTCATGAGTCTGCAGTTGCAAACCTTAGCCTTTCTCCTCTGAAGATAATCCTTTGGCTCTCAGGACTGCACATAGGAGTCTCAGGTGGCCCTGCCTCCATTTTTTTCTGAAATGTTCTGGGGCATGTGTTTACGTATCCCCTGAGAGGAGAACAGGTCGGTCCTAATTGTAGTTTCTTTGTGTTCAAATAAAAAATGTCAGACTTGCACGGGTCTGGACTTTTCCCTTGGGAACTTGTTTTTGTAGGAGAAACTTTGTGATGTGACAAAGCAAACAGCTCAGAGGGTGTTGCAAGCCAGCCATACCCGTGCCATAAATCCGGGGGACAAATCTTCTAACCCAAGGGGTAACTGCAGCCCATGAGGCAGGATGTCACCAAACCCACCCCTTCAGAGCTAACCAAGGACAACCCCTCCTTTTCCTAACTACAAGGTGTGCTAAAAAAAATTATATCCCAAGCCTGCACTTACCCATATACATAACCAAAACAAAAGTTTCACAAGACAGGATATACTTTTATTTTTGTGCCTTATGGTTTATATTCTGATATTTTCAACCACACTTTCTGACATCGTCTTTTATCTTCTCCTTCATTTCTAAAAATACTGATGGGCCTGAGCCTACTAAGTTGATTTTGTGATGTACTAACGGGTGACATCCTTATTTGAAAATTTTGAAGTAGATTGGCTTCTGAAGTTAGTCCTAAAATTTAGCTCCATTTCAGATTTTTTTAAAAAAAATCAAGGCTTTGATGTTAACCAGCTTGTCGAATTGTCAACACTACTTAGAGAAATGAGATCCAAGAAGCAGAGACATGTTTATGTGTGTGTCTGTGTAGCATTTATTCATTCTATTTATTCAATATTTACTGCGCTGTCTCTGTGTGTCAGCATTTATGTTTTATAGATGTAAAAATTACTAATAGTGGATAAAGTCTCTCCTCAATGCATTCATAATCTGGAAAATGGAAACGAACTCAAGATGAAACCTTTCGCTCACCCCCAGGCTCCCTGAGCTTTAGTTTGGAAAACTTGACCTTTGTTTTAAGAACAGGGAATATTGACTTTGGCAAATCAGTGTCCTGTTGCTTTGCTTGGGTTTTCATACAATAAAGCACATCTGTCATCATGTGAATATGCCCCCCAACGTTCCTTTTTTGGAAGTTTTATCTCCCATGCGTTGATGTTAGGAAATATGACCTATCTGATGCCTTTTGTGGTGTGTTGCAGTGAGAAGTCCCTCATCACAAGAATTCCTTGGTCCTGTACTTACTAGTCTCCTGAATTGTAAGAAATAGATCTCTTATCTTTATAAAGTGTGTAGCCATAGGTTTTCTGTTTTAGCGACATAAAATAGAATAATACAATATCCAATCCTGGGCCCATAACATCTACAATTTCAGCCTCCCTCTTTGCATTTCAAGGACATTAGCATAATACAGAATAAGGTGATTCCTTCTTCATTTACTGAGATTCTTTCTTGATGCAGAGAGCCTGATGGCCACATGACATCTCCCAAGGAAGGCAGAGAGGGGCCTTGAGCATGAGGTCATGGTAAAGAGTGACCACCAGGGTTGGCCTGCGTGTTGCCTGGCTGTGGAGGTCACTCAGGGACAGGCAAACTGGAAATATATGGCTCTTATCCAATAAGCTGGCTGTTACAAGCAGCAGAACCCACAGCACCAGAAGTTACAATAATGATACTCCTGGAATTACTTTATGGAATCCACACACAATGCCTTTAGGAAGTATTCATGAGCCCCAACTTAAGGCTGGAGAGAGAGAAAGATAGTGAGTATAGCATCTGCGGGTTACACATCTTTGGATTCAACTAAACAGATTAGAATAAGAATTAGAATAAATTTGCATAGGTACTAAACATGCACAGATTTCTTTCTCTTGTCATAATTCCTTACACAATAAAACAATAATTTACATAGCATTTATATTGTATTAAGTATTATGAGTCATCCAGGGGTAATTTAAAGTATGCAGAAGAAGTATGTAAGTTCTGTGTAAAAATCGGCTGTTTTATATGAAGGATTTAAACACCTGCAGGCACCAATTCTCTGCCGTTACCAAGAAATGGTTGTATGTTATTGCCTAATACACCAGAGTAAGTGACAGAGGTAGGATTTGAGCCCAGATCTGCGGGACTGTGAGATCTGTGGCCTTGGCCCTGTCTATGTGGGGCACCAAGGCTGATCTCAAGGAAGGGAGATGCATACGCGGAGAATGAGTCTTGGCTGGAATGCCCTGGGAAGGGGTCCTGCCAGAGGTCCTGTCCCGGTCTTTATACCTCCACCTTGCGTTGTGCAGTTTCTGCCTCTCTCTGGTCCAGGCAGGCACCGGCTGAGACGAACCTGGCTAGGGCAGGTTGAATGAGAGAGAGAAGTCCCGAGAGTTAGAGAGAGAGAGAAGTGAGTCCCAAGAGTGAGAAGCAAGTCCCGAGACAAGAGTGGCGGACAACCTCAGAAGGCAGTATGCAGTTTCCACGAGGCATCATCTCAGCTGTGGTTGAGCTTTTCAGTGACATCACTGCCTTTTGAGTCCCTCTGGGCCTGGAAGTGACCCTCACCCGTGCTCCGGTAGATAACCTCTCATCTGTGCTTCTGTTAGTAGCACCTCCGCCGTACTCCCGTGAGTAAACCCAATAAACCCATTGGTTCACCAAGTTGGACTTACTTTGGTCTATTGACTGTGCCTTATCTGGCATGAATAGACTTGAGGAGATAAATTTGAGGCCAGCCATACAGTTTGTCCCATCTGGCTTGCAAAGACAGGGTTCTTAGTTTAGCTTGGTCATTGACCCAAGCAGCTTTTCTGTTCCTTCCCGAGGTCCCACTTTAACTCACAGAAATGAATTAATGGGACCTCAGCCCTGCCACTCCCAGGGAAGACTTCCTTCCCGTTTTCCTGAAAATTCCACCACAGACTCTGTTCTCATAAGGGCCTCCTGGGGAAGGAGGGTGCCTAAGAACTTAAGTTTTATCTGTGTGAAACTTTCCTGCAAAACCACTTACTCTCTAAGACAATGAAGTGGTCTGTAGGTGTGGGGGCTGGGGAGGAGGAAGGCTGGGCTTGACGTTCCCAGCTGAGCTCCTTGAACTGCTTGGGCTGGTCATTTTCTCCCTGACTTTCAATGGCATCAGTCTGGGAATACCTAGGTAGAGATCTTCTAACATGTCCGTGATAAACCATCAGTGATATAAAAGTATCCTTTTATTTCTACATCAAAGTATACATAAAAAAATGTTTGCTCCTGGGGGAGACCACAAAAATAGAAGCCAGGCCCCTTTCCCATCTCCCACAGATTGTTGGCTTTGCCAGCGCCTTACTAGGAAATGGGTCATTTCGGATTCTCGAGTCTGCGCTTCTTGGCCCTTTATCAAACTAGCGAATTTAATGTGAGAATTCAACTATTATTGCCAAGCAAGAACAACTGGTCTAGGAACCAGACAAAGCCATCTAGAATTTCACAGAGGAGAGCCAACATTATTCAAAGTGGAACACCCCCATCCTTAATTCAATTTATTTATTCAGCCAGGGACTTGGGGAATATACAATTTAAGCTGAAAAACAAGACTATGAAGGGTATTATATATCAATCTGGTTACCAGAAAAGAGGCTAGAGTCCAGCTTGTCCTTGACACCATGTGGCTTTCTCAAGAGGCCCCTATGTAAATCCCGGGGCTTTGTGCTGACAAAGCCTTTTGATAAGATCGGCCTCAGAACTGACTTTAAAACCTCATTGGGAAAACAAGGCAGTCTCGATTTGAATATGCCATCCATTTCGAAGAGGCTTCCCCATTGTGCAGAAAACTGCCAGGCGACAAGAGTGTTCAGGCAGACGCCCTTGGCACGCTTTCTTTAATGCTCAAAGAGAAGGGCAGATTTAGGAGGCCTTAAATGGTGGACGGCTTAGGCTGGAGTTGGTCCAGTGGGGTTATATGGAGGACCAGAGGTTCAGGGTCTTGGGAAAAGCTGCTCTCCAGTGTGACAGACATATCCTCCTCACGCTCCTGTCTCAAAGTGCCAACGCCCATGACCTCAGCGTGGGACTGACGTTGGAAATACAGCCTTTCAAGGGGCAAGTGAGATTAAATAAGGCCATTAGTATAAACTCCAATCCAAGCTAACTGATGTCCTTATAGGCAGAGCTGAGGGCACGGATACTCACAAAGGGGAGACCACGTAAGGCCACAGGGAGAAGATGGCCATCTACAAGCCAAGGAGAGGCCTCAGGAGAAACTAGTGCTGCCCGCACCTTGATCTCAGAACTTCCATCTTCTGGGAGCGTGATAAAACAGGTGTCTGTCATTTATGTCACTTGGCCTGCGTGTGTGTGTGTGTGTGTGTCTGTGAATGCGTGTGTGCATAAGCCCAGGCAGACTGATATGTTCTGTAGTGAAGGATTATCCTCTTAGGTAGCTCCAGTGATCGTTTGAGGACATTTTGAAGTGACCTAGAAAATCAACCTTAGGTTTTTAGCTTTAAAAATAAATGATTAAGAACTGCAAGTGTAGCTTAGTGGTACACCCTGTGCTTAGCACGTGGGAGGTTCAATCTCCAGAACACACAGAAAAAGAGAAGTAGAAAAAAAAGGAAGTAATGAGCAAAAATATATCCTTCTTCCTAGCCTGCCTCTCTCCTACCTGGCCTCATCACCAGGCCGTGGGGACGAGAGCAGGCTCAGGCATGAGGTCAGGTCTGGACAGGGAGGAGTACATGGTTGGGCATGTGTGTGGGAGTCTTTCCTTTGTCAAAAATGTGAACCTCAGTGCCACAAGTGTGAATTTAAGTTCCCCATCTGTCTGAGTTACTTTCTTGTTGCTGGGACAGGATACTTGACACCCCCAATTTTAGCTCACAGATTCAGGTCACACTGGCGTACACTGGAGGCTGGAAAATGAACACACGTGGTGAACATGCAGCTGAAGCGCTCTTCAGGGCATGGGCGGTGGGATGCCCAGTGACTGGGAGAGGTTGGAGCCACCCTTCTAGTGACCTGCCCTTTCTGGGTCAAGCCTCAGAGTTCTGCTCCCTCCCACCAGGTCACAGCCCCCCGCCCCCTCTCTCTTTTGAGACAGGATCTCACTTTGCAGTCCAGGCTGGTTCAGAACTCACTATGTAGCCCAAACTGGCCTTAGACTCAGGACAATCTGCCTGCTTCATGGGAATTGAACTGAGGTACTTAGCGCTTGTGTAGACTTTGCTAGACAAGCGCTTTAACCTCTGAGTTATTCTTCCAGCCCCAGGCTCCACCTCTTAATAGCATCCAAATACATAAGGCCTTGGGGAAACACTACAAACCCAAGCCATAAACACTAACTGAAACTCAGATAGGAGAGGAAAGTTGCTTTCTTGTTTTCAAATCAAGTCAAATTGGACTCCCAGCTCATATCACAAGCTGGTAGGAAATTCATGTTAGACATTAGGAGGCTATGGACGGCTTTTCAAATTTTTAATATATTTAAAAATTGTAGTAAAATATACATAACAAATTTAACCACTTTAGGTTCACAGATCAGTGGTACTGAACGCACCCGGGTGGGTGTGCAAACACCACCACCATTCATCCCATAATTCTTTGTCTTTTGTTCAACTGAAAATATGTACATCAAGCATTGATTTCCTGCTCTTTCCTCCTTCGGCCCACATTCTATTGACTCTATGAATTTTTTCCAAGCATATTTTTATTTTTCCCCATTTTATTGATATGCATACATGCAACATGGAGTTGAGCATTTTGTGCACATATGTATCTTGTCAAGGTGACAAGGGCTTTCCCACTCTCTTTCTGTCCCTCCCCTCCCCTCCCCTCCCTCCCTCCTCCCCCACCCAACCCCCCTGTTTCCCTGTTTTTCCCTTATGAATTTTGGCTATCCAGCTACTTCATATAAATGGAATCATACCATATTTGGTAAGTTTATTTCACTTACCCTAATCTCTTCAAGGTTCATCCATGTATCTTAATGTAAGAATTTTCTTCCTTTTTAAAGATGAATCACATTTCACCCTACATGTATACCACATTCTGATGGCTGCCTGAGCTTGTTCTACATTTTGCTCCTGTGAAAATTTTGCTATGAACATATAAGTATTGAGTGCCCATCATTAATTTTTTTTGTGCAAATGCCCAGAAATGAAATTGCTGGATCCTATCACAATACCGAGTTTAACTTTTTGAGGAATCCCATGTAGTATTCCATAATGGCTACACCCTTTTACATCCTTACCGGAAGGGCACAGGAATTCCAATTTCTCTGCAACTTGGTAATACTTATTATCCTATTTTTTAAATAATAGCTATCTTAATCAATGTGTCATGGGCTGTGCGAAAGAGACAAAATCATGTAAGATCTTGATCCACTGAATTAAGCTGCCAATCTGGTTAGCACTTTCATTCTTGTTCCAAATGGACATGAGCTCCAGAAGAATGAGAGACCAGATCATGGTCATGAGAATAATTATTGTCCCTGGCCCCTTCTTAGTGTCCAGCAGTATCATCTCTCCTCTACTTTTTGAAGTCACGGCACAGAGTCTCCTCAACAATTCTAGGCCAGACACTCCTAGCAGGGCTCTGGGGCTGAATGTAGCTCATAAACATGTTCTTATTGTTCACATTGAACTCCTTTTAAATTAAAGTCTATTTCTTTAGTAGAAAGTAAACCATGAACAAGCAGCCAGATGAAGGGACGGGTTGGCTTTCTTCTTGATGGCACCCCATTGGCTAGTTGGTGCTAGACTGCTCCTGGCCTCATGGACAGGGCCTTCAATTTGCTTCCTTCTTTTATTCTAGGCCATCCCTGAAACAGACCTTGGAATTGATCACTAGAGCAGGCTTCCACAAAATCAAGAAGAGAGGTCATCTTATAGCCTGACACAAAGCTCCCTGTGGACTTGGTGACCTGCTTTAAGAGGGATTTGATAAAATTAGTGGGAAAGAAAAATGTGAATGCTAGCGTCAAACACATAGTCATCTCATAAACAAGCAAGCAAGTGGAAGAGAGTTAATTTAACATTTTTCCTGTCAATAGCTCTCTGAGTGCTACTGTTCTAAAATAAATATTCAACCTGTCCAACTTGCGGTCAAGGAGAACCAAAAGTCTTGTCTTGGAACAAGGAGGGATTCTGGGCATGGGTATAGGAAAATTGTATCAATGGCAGGCTTGAGAAGCCTAGTGATTCCTGGAATTTCTCGAGATGATTTAGAGGCTTGGCGTGGCCCTCTGCATCTATGAACCAGGTTGATATTGTGGGCAATAAATAAGACAGAATGAAGACTAACCTCAACTAATTACAAGGAAGACCAGTCATTCAGGATCTGCTTCTGCAGTTGAGATAATGAAAATGACCTCATATAATTGTTGGTGACTACCGTTCAGGAGAAGAATGACAATGTTGGGATTTAGATATTTATTTATCTATCAATTCTGTTATTTTTAAAAAGTAGTTTGGGGTTTTTTTTTGGAGGTTCACAAAAAATAATCAATGGAAGTCACCCATTAGGTTTCTGCGCCAAAGCCTATATAATTTCTGTTATTATAAACAGCCCCTGCCAGAGAGAGACTTTGGCTATAATCAGTTTATCTATATCATCACCCACTGTGTGTGTTGTGTAGATTAGGGTTCAGCTTTGGTAGTGGGCATCTGATGGGTTTGGACAAACGTACGACATTTCCCGCCATTGTAGTATTGTACGAATAGTTTCACTGCCCAACAATCCTCTGCTCCACTTACCCATCTCTCCTTCCTCCTCAGTCCTCCAACACCTGCTGTTTTACTTCTCCACACTTTTGCTTTTTGCCTTAGAGTTGGAACCAGGTCACCTGCTATTTTACATTAAGAAGTCATTTCGGTCACTATGGGCTCCTTTCTTAGATCCTCATTCCACTTGAGAGAGGGAGAAGGGTTCAACCTGAAGTTCCTCTGTCGCTCATCTGCGGGTCTCTCTAGGTCTGCCATTGAGGGAGTAGCCATAGGCAGCACATTCATTTCCTAGGGAAGGATAGGTCAAGCTTTAAGGGAAAACACTTGGTCCTGAAAAACAAAGAAACAAGAGCAAGAAGAGGAAGGCTTGAGGGAACGAGTGGTGTTTCAGCCCAAGGTAAGGGACTAAAAGTTCTGTTTGGGAGCATCCTTCCTTTTCCCTGCTTTCCTGAGCACCCACCATCCTCAGAAATTCTCCTCGGGGACCTCTGCATTTAGATCGGACCTCAGCTGAGCTTGCTGAACGTGCAAGCATGCCAAATGTCACTAGAAACACGGAAGTCCTAGAAATGGAAATATGCAGGGGTCTCCGTCCCGTGGGGACCCCCTGAACAGCTGAGGAGGGGTCAGGCGACAGAGTACACACTCTGTGAGCCCGTTTCAGTGAACACAGTCTAACTTTATTTAGGAAGTACAGGGCTTAAATAGACTAGGAAAATGCGGAAGTTAACTTGGGCCAACTAGCAAGGCCTTAACTAGCGGGGTCACCCAGGGGGAGGGAGGGAGTAGAGGAAGGAGGATGGGGCTTGCCAACCAGTAGTTCGCCATTGGTCAAGGTGGCGGGAGGTGTGCCTCTCGAACGCCGCCTAGCGTGAGGTAGCAGGGAAGTGTGCTTCTACCGGGTTGCCCCGGACTAGTGCTAGACGGGCTTCAACCCAACCTGAATGCCCTACAGAAATAAATGCAATGAAGAAGAGGAGGACTGGACCTCGGGCAAAAAAAGAAAGATAAAAAACATTATGCAAAGCTGTCTCCTTGTAAAGTGCTTCTAATGACAGCCGAGGAATCATCCTTGAACTGGAAAACAGATGGTCTCTACCTAGAGCTGACCTGGTTGGCTCCCTCAAAGCTGAGAAATCATGAAGGAATTCAGACCATTTTAAGAACAGGCATTCTATGGTAGTTGGGATCATTTTAAAACACTGTAGGCTTTAACAACCAGTAAAAATTTTGAGTATTTATATCTTCATGTATAACCCCAAATTCCCTCACCTAAAACACCTTTAATGTGTTCCTTGTTCGTTTTTCTACAATGGAACTGCCTCATATGAACTTCGCTGTCACTGTCCCCATGATTGCTGTGATTCGCGTTGGCTGACAACGTCACGGTGCGCCTTTCACACAAGCAGGCTGCCTTGCTCCATTTTGTGCATCTGTTGCTCACCATTTATTTTTTTCCTCAATTATATATTCTTCCTCTTCTTATTTTTAAGAAGCCATTTTTATTGAGATATAATTTAGATCTCATAAAATTACCCATTGTAATCATGCAATTCAATAATATCTGTGCTAAATTTCTGAAGATATACAACCACAATCCAGTTTCAGGCTGTCTCTACCACTCCACCGTTTCCCCTGGGGCTATTTGCATTTCCGCTTTCACTGCTACACCGTCTTTCAGCACTTGGTAATATTTCTGACTCTGGATTTCTAGCTTCTGGATGCTTCACACAAAGTGTCCAGGCATAATGTCAATTAAATTCCTGAAAATAATCAATGCTCAGGGTCCACTCTTCTTCCTCATTGCATTTATTTCCACTTCTCAGACTTCCGTTTTTCTGGTGACATTTGGCTTGCGTGCTCAGCAAGCTCAGCTGAGGTCCAATCAAAGAGAAAAGGCCTATTTTGACTTACAGCTCTAGAAGTTCCGTGTCTTTGGTTGAAAGGGCGTCTCCTAACGGCAATGTGTGATGGACCAAAATTACTCTACTTATATGGCTAAGAAGAAAAAGACAGAAAAAGGAAGAAACAGAGGTCCTGTAGTTCCCTCCAAGAGTATATCTGATGACCCAAAGACCTCCCACCAGACTCTACCCTCCACCTCTTTAAAGCTCCACCCCCTCTCTACAGAACCATTTGGTGGACCCAGGCGTTAATACATAGCCTCTGTGAGGGATTAGTTGATATCCAAACTATGGCATAGGATCATCTATGTTGTAGTATGAATCAGTGGTATTGGCTCCACCCCTTTTTTGTAATAGATGCATTCTGATATATATATACAATGCTTTCCTTGGTTTACTAACCATTCACGTTTCTTCTCTGGTAAAACATCTATTGAAATAATTTGCTCATTAAACATTATTTTGGACTTTTGTTATTGAGTTGTAGACGTTTGTTCTGTACCCCGGAGAGAAGTCCTTTATTGGACATAAGATTTTTTTCTCCCAGTCTGTGGTGTGTCATGTAATTTGTTTAATGGTATCATATTAAGAGCAAGGCTTATCAATTCTGACAAAGTTTAGAAAAACCCAAACTTTAGCTATAGTTTTGGTCTCAATTTTTTCCTAACTCATTCTAGTTTGTTCATGGAAGCTTTGCAGTCTTGAATGGACATTTCAGTTCATCTGTTTGGAGTTGATTTTCGTCAGGGTCTAGGTTTGTTTGCCTGTGTATGGATCACACTTGAACCATCTGCGGTCAAGGCTTCCTTCTATCATTGATTACTTTGGGACAATTGTCTGGATATGCTCGTGCCCTTTTGGTGTGTTGACTTTATTTCTTTTGGGAACATGCCCAGTAGGGCAGTAGCTGGGTCAAATGGAATTTCTATTCTCAGCTTTCTAAGGAACCTCCAGACCGCTTCCCAGATCAGAATTCTTAATGTTTCTATGCTCATTCGCGGGTATCTGCACACAGGAGTAGAGCAAAGGTAGAGCTACCAGCACACGCGATCCCAGCTGAGAATGAAAAAGGCAATGCTCTGTCTTTTACTTTAAGTTTTTCTCCATAAACAAGTATCCTTTCATGGTCTACTTGGGGCCATTTTTCATTTTAAAAAAGATTTTGCTGTCTAAAATAGTACTCTGAGCATATTTGCTGAAGTTCTGTCTAGTATTCTAAGCAAACCAGTGCTGTGATGTGCCTTAAAGAGAAAATCTGTGTGTTGGAGAAGCTTTATTTAGGCATAAATTATGGTGTTATTGGCTGTGGAATCAACATTAATGAATCAACAATACATGTTATATAAAGTATCTTTCAATAGGAACACACGTTAAATAAGATTATGTCCTGTTAGTTGATGAAAATGTTGTGGCCAGTGGCTCAGAGGAACCTAATTATGCATTTTCCAGCAGTGGTTTGTGTTAACTAACTTAGTGTTCATGGTGAGGACAGATGCAACTGCCACTAGTAATGAGAACCGATCAACTATGTAAGAAATATAAGATAACCATGAAGAAACCTAATTATGTCACTGGGTTCTCTAACATAGGATCACAGAAGAAAAATGACAGAAGCCTATCTGGGAACATTCAGAAAGACTTTGTAGAAGAGATGAGATGTTAGCTGGTTGTGCAAAGATGGGCCAATGAGGTTCTGAAGAGGTGGGAGAGTAGGACCATGGTCAGGGAGCAACAGAAAGTCGTAACTTTCCTCCGAAGACAAGTGCCAGGCAGGGCATGCAGGAGACTTGACCGGCATGCAGTTTCTAAGTGCTTGTCTGTCAAGCTAAAGAATTGAAATTGGTTTTTGGTGAAGCCAGCTCCTTACCACCCCATTTCTTAAGCATATGAATATGCAACAGGCGATCCTTCGGATCTGTTTGCACAGTAAGCAGTTCTTGCTCCACAGCACCATAGTTGGCCAGTGCCAGTAAGATTTTTCCCTCCAAAGAATTTGGCATTGAAACTGCAGTCACTAAACAGATTTGAGTAGAACTCGAGTTGGTAGAGTGGACGATTTTGAGAACAGAGGAGCAATTGTGTTTTGCTGTGTTCCTTTAAAATTTATACACTGGAGCTGCAACCCTCAATCCATCAGAATATGACCATCTCTGAAGATAGGGCCTTTAAAGGCATGATTAAGGCTGAATGAGGGGCTGAGATGATAGCTTAGTTGTAGAGCACTCGCCTGGCCTGTGTGAGGGCCTGGGTTTGATTCCCAGTACAAAAAGATTAAGTTAAATGAGATCACAAGGCGGTTCCTAAGCCAACAGGATCAGTGCCCTTATGAGAATAGGAAGAAGCTTGGTATGGTGGCACATACCTATGATTCCAGCATTCTGGGAAGCTTGGCAACTTAGTGAGGTCCTGTCTCAAAAAGGTGGAGGGAGAATTAATGTTGTAGCTTGGTCTGTAGGCCATGGGTTCAAATTCCCCATACCTCTAGTGCTGGAAAAAAAAAAACTAGACTAGACACCAGGATGGGGTGTACAGAGAAAAGACCAGGTGAGTACCCAGGGAGAAGGTGTGCAAAGCCATCGGCAAGCCAAGAGACCCTGGGGGCACAGCACTGCTTACACATTCATTTTGGATTTACAGCCTCCAGAACTATAAGAAGTATATTGTTTAAGCCACTCAGAGCACGGTATTTTATTACGGTAGAACTCGCAGGTTCATAAAGTGACACGTATGGAGAAATGGATGAGTAGACAGAAGGAAAAAAAAGTAGGAACAAAGAATACTGGTTGCCAGAGAATCGAGAAGGTGCCTGCCTGATCTTAGATCATTTCTGTTTTCTGCTGCTTGTCACCTGTGGGGTTTGAGGATACTTCTTGTCCTTGCGTGTGCTTATTCTTTTCATCCTCGTGATGACAAGGTTGTTTTATTTGCTTGTAAGCCAGTTCTAGCACGTGTTATTTGCAAAGACGAAGGAAGAGAGGGAAGTTTGGGAGTGTCTTTGTCTATTTTGTGTTGCTGAAACAAAAATATCTGAGGTTGGGTATCTTACAAAGAAAGAATATTTATTTGACTCATGAATCTGGCAGCCGGAGAGTCCAGACATCATGACGTCAGCATCTCGCGAGGGCCCTCTGCCTGCATCAAGAGCAAAATGGGAAAGGCAAGAAGAGGCGAGGGGCGTGAGGGCGGGCTTGCGTTAGCACAGCTGGTTCTGCAGAGAGCACGTTGAAGCCCAGCCACAGCTACCTAGCCCACTCTGGAGACAGTAGTAAACCTTTCCCGAGAGTGGATCCCCATGATTTAGTCAATTTTTCTGGGCCTCATTTCTCAAAGTTTCTACTACCTCAACTTTACCACCCTGGAGACCAAGCTTCTGGCACACTGAACTTTTGGAAAGTAAACAACATACAAACACTAGCAAGGAAGCAACGATGTTAGTTTTTGACAAGTTGAATTTGCATTACCAAATGGAGTTGATCAGTCAGCACAGCTCATCAACTTTCTTTCTTTCTTTCTTTCTTTCTTTCTTTCTTTCTTTCTTTCTTTCTTTTTCTTTCTTTCTTTTTTTGACAAGGTCTTTGTAGCCCAGGCTGGTCCTGAACTCACTATGGAGCCCAGGCTGACCTTAAACTCATGGCAATTCTCCTGCCTCGGCCTCCCAAGATCTGAGATTACACACGTGTGTCACCATGCCCGGTTCATGTGGTGCTGGGGAGTTGAGCTCAGGGCCTTGAACTTGCTGGGCTAGTGCTTTGACTGCTGAGCTGTTCCTCCAGCCCTTACAATTCTCTATCTCAAGGCAGAAGAGAGCCTAGCAAGACATTCGTAGGAGTCAGCACTACACAGAAAAGCACTGCAGTATCCACAGTGCTCCACCCCAGGCCTGGAAGACAGTAGGCATTCAGTAACCATGTGTTAAATGATTAATGAGATTGACTTCCTTAGTAGCGACAGGATTTATTTTCCTAATTAGAGATTTTTTTTGAAATTTTAATGACTCATGTTTGGAGCAGCAATTCTCTTTTTAAAACCCTGCTACTGGGGCTGGAAGAACAGCTCAGCGGTTAAAGCACTTGCCTAGCAAGCACTAAGTCAAGTGCTCAGTACCTGAGTCAGTTCCCCAGCACCACATAAGCTGGGCGTGGTGGCGCACTCCTGTAATCCCAGCCCTCGGGAGGCTGAGGCAGGAGGATTGCCGTGAGTCCAAGGCCCGCCTGGGCTCCATAGTGAGTTCAGGACCAGCCTGGGCTACAGAGTGAGACCCTGTCTCAAAAATAAATAATAAACAAACAAATAAATAAATAAAACCCCGTTACTGAAGGGGTAGAATGTGAGGGAGACTGGGTTTACCATGCATGGATTTCAAAACATTCGCCAGATTGATTTCATTCTTTCTGTCTAATCCCTCAACAAAATCCCAACATCTCATTTTATTCTAATTTTTGTTGTTTTTCCTGGAAGTGGAACTGGAAAGTCAGTTGTGGTCCAAGGTGTCTTCCCCCCCCCCCGCCCCATTTTACTGATATGCATAAGTGCAAAATTTAAGGTTTACGATGAAGTTTAGCATTTTGTGCACCTAGTATCTTGTCAAGGTGACAAGGACTTTCCCACTCTCCTTTTGTCCCTCCCCCTACCCACTCCTCCCTCCCTCCCCTCCCTACCCCCCTATTTCACTTTGTTTTTCACTTTAAGTTCCATGAGATAGTTGTGATCTGGGTCTCTCATATCAGAGAGACCATTCCATGTTTCATCTTCTGCTGGTCCAAGGTTTCTTTTGAGCACTTTGTGCCTTGGCTTCAACGTCTTTGCACTCTGGATGGTCAGAATATTTCATTTTGAGAATTCCTGAAAGCCTTAGTTCAGGAATGGCGTTCACTTGACTTACGTTTTAAGGTGCTCACTGCATTTCTAAGAGGTGTCTGCTTGCCAAGTGTTTTCTCTTTGGACCCAAGGGCCTAAAATGTAATTTTCAAAACAAATTGGGAGGCATGTACTTGCCAATAAGTTTAGCTGGGAGCAGAGATTTGGGTTGGATCCATAGACCTTACAACCACGCTGGAGGAAAAGCTGGGGAAGAAGATTAAAGAGATTAACTTATGGAAGTAACTGATTTGGAAGCCTCCCAGGGAAGAGGGAAGGACCTCGTGGTTGTGTTGAGGATTAAGAAACATGAGTGATTTGGGCCACCTTACTTGTTCTTAAAACCACACGAAATAGTTTTTCCATTTTCCTAAGGCTTGGAATCTCTCTATTCAAAATAACCTCAAACAGATGTGTTTGATTTAAAATGCTCTCCCAAAAGATGGCGCCCGTTCCTCTGCAGTGTAGGTGACCCACGTCCCCTGAAAGACGGGTGCTCTTATACGATAATGCCACATATCTTACTTCCGTCCGGATTGGGAAACAGTCAAACTCAAATCAAGTTGGCCACAGATGGTTTTGCAAACGTAAGCTGTGCTTCATAAAAACCAAAATGCAAAATTAAACATGGTCAAAGAATTAAGCGGTAGAAGAAGAGGTGGGTGAGAGAGGGAAAGGAAGCGGAAAGGCCTGACTGGAGATTCCTGGACCAACTAGGCCGATCTGTTTAATTATGTTTTACCCTGATTGCCTAGCGAAGGTCTCCATATGGGGGCTGGGCACGCTGTTTGTCCCATTCTAAGGACTGGCTGTGGCGGATATGCACGTGCACACGGCCTATGCCATTGCCAATACCACCCCATTCTTCAATGTTTGAAGGCAGATGCCCCAGGCTAAAAGTTGGAACCAAACCTTAGCATGCAGAAATTAGCCCACCCTGGAATTATATTTACCAAGTCTGCTTAAGAGGATTAAAAATTTAAATTTAACAGCCATCTCCTAGAAAACACCTCCGAATCAGCCCTTCTCCCAAGTAATGGATTATACATCAAAGCCAGGTCGCTTTGGGCATTTTACTCCATAATTCAGCCAAATCCTTACTTGAAGAATTTAATTTATTTCGAATCTACATTTCATTGATATTCCTTGCATTTTTACCTAACTACATTCTTTGTGTTTACCTTGGCCGCCGCACCGCCGCAGAGCTAGACGAAAGGAAAGAGCTCTGTGTTTTCTGTGTTGCCGATGCTAAGGGGTGCACTTAATCTTTTGAGTATTTTAAGGAGAAGTCCAACTTCAAGACCCGTGCCAGCGAACACATGGGCTCTTTGTCCTGCAGTTGTCAGGAATTCTGACTAATGTCCGGGACAGAATACACGTAATGAATAGAAGCCACATTCCAGAGTTAGACCGCCTGTCTCAACATCAGAAACTGAGTATTCGGTGTTATTTTCAGAATTCCTGTGCCCTTTGAAAAGTGGATTTTCTTTTTCCTTATGGTTACTGTTGATAATAGTGATCATAATTATTTAAGTGTGAAGTCTGCCTACTTTTTTGGTCTTGTGGTGCCGAGGATAGAACCCTAGATTTCCTACGTGGTAGGCAGGTACTCTACCACTGAGCTATAACTCCGCCATCACCCACTTTCCTTTTCTTTCTGTCTTTTTTTTTTTAGCATAGAAAAGATGGGCTTCACTTAGGGCCTTTGCACTGAGTTATAGTCTCAGTCCTCTTTTATTTTTTTATTCTGGGAAAGACTCTTGCTAACATATCTATGTTGGGCTCCTGTCTCAGCCTCACGAGTGCTGAAGTTGTGAGCAGGTACCACCACGCCTGTTCCAGCCACTTTCTTGCGTAAATATTATTCTAGGTATTTTGAGATTTGCGAGTTCATTTATTCGAAAAAATTATGAGGTGCTTTACCTAGTATCTGACACATAAATGGTACTGAAAATATGAATTAGAACCACAGTGATGCTTTGGCTCAGAGAAGCTCTAGCCCATGCTCTGGAAGCACAGCTAATCTTTGGGCAGTGTTCAAGTCTAGTTCCACGTGACTCAGAAGCCATCTTTTCTATATGCCAGGAATGTTCCTGGGTGATGGTAGACCACACACCTATATTTTAGCTTAGCGAAGAACTGTTTGGACCCATTCTCACTTCATTCTCTGGACCCTTTGGGACCAATAGGGTGAGAGGACGATTCATGGTTTGGAACAAAACTGAGTGAGACCCAACGGACTGCGCTTGGACTCGAATTAGTCCAAGTAGGCTGACTGCTACTAGGGCCAACTCTGGTAAAACAGATAACTGGTAACTATCAGCAGTGCATACACACACACACGCACACACACACACAGACACACACACACACATACACACAGCACACACATACACTTTCATTTCTAAGGTGTGCCTTTCTCTTCTGCCCAGGTTCCCAAGCCTAGTCATAATTCCCACTGATGCTAAGATTGAGAAGAAAACATCCGTATTCCATAAGAAAGGCTTCGGAGTGGGCCTTGGGCACCTGCAGCTTCAGCGGGAGATGACGAGCTCTCAGGAGGAGTGACCTGTCCTCTGGAGTTCTGGTGGAGATTTCCTTCTTCAGGACAGCATCCCTAACTCAGAGGATCACTCTATAGATTCCTTATTATCTAGAAAACTATCACCTACATTTCCCCAGAAAGATATTCAATTTTTATTCTGAAATAATTATCGACTCAGAGAAAGCAATAAAATTATTCAAAGTCTCCTAGGTACTCAGTACCCTGTCCCCCTCTTTGTTCTTTTTTTCTGAGACTGGGTCTCGCTCTGGAGCCCAGGCTGATCCTGAACTCACTATGACCATTACACCAAATTCCAAGTTCCTTTGCATCCAAATCTGTGCTCTAAGGTTACTTCTCTATAACCCCATCCCACTGTACGGTCTCCCTTCCCTCTGCATCCTGGTTCTCTGGCAGCCATTACATTTTCTCCCTATCTATAATTCTGTCACTTCAAGAATATCAGAGAAACAGAATCACAAACCAGAATCTTCCACGGTTGACTTTTCCCATTCATCATAATGCCCATGAGATCCAATCACCATTTCTCTCTACTACTGAGTAGAACACCATTGTGTGGATTCCCCAGCTTAGGACTGTTCTCAAGTTTTGGTGGCTACAAATAAAGCTGCTGTGAATATTTGTGTGCATATTTTTGTGTGGACATCTTTTTATTTCCTTGGGATAAACTCCAAGGAAGGGCATTGTTGTCCCACATGTTTAATTTTGTGCAAAATTATTTACCCACGTGGCTGCATGATTTCCCCTTCAAACCCAAGAATGTGAAACACAGCAGGAGGGGTAGTATCTCTGTTTCCTTGCTTGTGTCTGACGTTATGACTGTTTTCTGTTATAGCTGCTGTAATAAGTATGCAATGGCATCTCACATATCTCATTGTAGCTTTAACTTGGCCCCCACCCTGCATGGTTAATGGTACTGGCTAACTTTTGTGTTTGCATATTTGCACATGTGCCTGCTTACCAACTATGTGTCTGTTGGTGAAATGTCTGTTCAAGTCATTGTCATTTTCTAATTGAATTCCTCCTTTATGATTGACTTTTTGAAGAAGGTTGCTTACACTAAACACACATGTAAATACTACTTTCTCCTATCTATCTGAAATTAGAATTTAATTCTTCCTTCTACTTTGTCTTTAATCATTGATGCCCTCTATTTTGATTTAGAAACCTTTGCCTCTGTCCTTGGTTTGCCCTAAGCATCATTTTTTACGGTTTTTAAGTATTTTCTCTTTCTAGAAATCTTTTCCTGAGTCAATCCCTGCCTAGTCTTATCTAGTTATTACCATACAATCTAACAAGGGAAAATGAATGTTGTGAGTACCTATTCTACTGTTCCCCTGTCTGGTGCCGTATTCGGAGCCTATCAGTCCATCCACTGTAAAAGGAACGAGCTATTCTTTTACATCTCATACACACGCTGCAGATAAACACAGCTCAGCATTAAGTATAACATATGATGATTTCAGAGAAAGTAAAGCATGAGGGCTGGGTACATCTTAGAAGAGATTTAGGTTTATCTTTCATAGATAGGCTCAATGATACTTAAGGGTATTTTAGTTACTTTTTTATTGCTGTGACTGTAAACTCCACAGCCACAAGTTAGGGAAGGAAATCACAGTGCCCTCAGGGCAACCAGCAATGGGGGAAGTACGTGGCTGAGGCAGAGGTGGAGGCAGCCCCTCACAGCATTGCTAACATGAAGCCAAGCCAGGCAAGTCAGTTCAGCAAGTCAGTAAGTAAGGCAAGAAGCAGCTTCTATGTCCTTCCAGGCCCATCCCAGTGATCCACCCTGGTCCAGACTCAGTGTTCCACCCCTTCCAGGTTTAGACGGTGTGGTAAGCCCCACCACACGTCTGTAATCCCATATACATGCCTGCAATCCATCCCTCCAGTCTCCCAACAGCACATGGTTACACAGACAATAGATAACAACCAAGTTCATGAGACTTTTGGGAGACATTCAGATCCAAACCCTGGACCCCAAAAGACTCAAGTCCATTTCCCTATGCACAATGCATTTAGTCCTTCTCTATGAGTTGTTAAAGCCTTATAGTTCCAGTACTGCTAAAAAAAAGTCCGACTCCAAAGTCACCTCTACAAGGCACAAGGCAAACTCTTAGCTATGAGCTCCCGTGAAAACTAAAGAAAGGTTAAGTGTCTCCAGCATACAGTGGCAGATTCCCATTCCAAAAGGAAGAAATAGAAAGACAGAAAGCAATCAGACCAAAGCAAGGACTCAGCCCAGCAAGGCTGTAGCTCCATGTCCAGCAACCAGGATCAACTGTGGTGGGCTATGAACTCCAAAGAGCCTGAGTGACCCCACCCATGCAGCCTGCCTGCTGGCTGCAACCTCCATCTTCTCTCCTTTGGGATGAATCCACTTTGGCCTGCAGCTTTTCTCGGCTTACAACCCATGCTCCTGGCTTCTCCAAATTTTTGGGCTCTCCACTGGACCTTAGGCTTCTCCTTCACAACTTCACACACTGTCCTCCCAGGGGCACACTGCCTGGCCTCCAAGGCCTTCCTCTGAAACCTGGGTAGAAGCCTGCATGCACCCACAAGTCTTGTTCTTTGCAAGCCTGTAAAGCCAGGACCACGTAGATGTTGCCAAGGTCAGCCACTGGCTTGGGCAGTAGTAGTCTGTCCTCTTGTGCCACGGCTGCAGCAGCTTCTAAGTGCCTGGATTGCTGAACTCTGGTGAACACTTCCATTTTCCCCCTACAGGGAACCCTGGGGTACTCTTCACAGAACAAGATCTTTTGCCTTTGCATCCTTTAATTGGTAAAGAGTGGGATATAGCTAATTCCCGAGACACCTTTTAGGCTGCTTTTTTACAGTCCTGATTCCAAGTACCTGGCTGCAACTCAATGTTAGTCTCTTTAACAAGCACGCACTTTTCCACTCCAGACTGCACTTTTCCACTCCAGACTGCAAGCTTTTTACATCTGTTTTCTCTGCCATCGTCTCCTGTCTTTCCTCATAGAGTTGGTTAAAAGCCTCAAACAGTACCCAAGTGGCAGCCTTAATATTGGGCTGCCTTGAGATTTCCTCCACCAGAGTAAGCAGTCCACTGTCCCTAATCTTAGTTTCAGGCAGACTCTGCACAAGGCCAAAATGCTGACAAGCTTTCTGCCAAAGCATAGATAGCATGCATGGTTTTAGACCACTTACCAATATAGTTCTCCTTCCCATCTGAAATTTCTTGAGCCTGTTTTTGTTGTTGTTGTTTTTTTGTTTGTTTTTTGATTCACACTTCTATCGACATCTAGTCGTCTGTGCTCTGACCAGAATCTCCCACCAAGCCCGGCTCAGAGCACTCTGAGGTTTCTCCAGGAGGCATCCCCAGGCCTTTCCAAACTTCTTCTGCAAACCAGTTCCAAAGGCTTCCAAGCCACATGGTCAGGTAAAGTCATAGCGGCAAGCCCACTTCCCTGGTAGCAATTTCTGTCTTAGTTACTTTTGCATTGCTGTGATTCAAGATTTCACATCCACCAACTAGGGGAGGAAAAGTTCATTTTAGCTCACTGTTTCAGAAGATCACAGTCCACTCAGTGGTGGCCGGCAACTGTTAAAGCACACGGCAGGGGCAGAGGTGGAGGCAGCTCCCACACATTGCTAACATGAAGCCAAGTCAAGTAAGTCAGTCTCATCTCTTAAGGAAGGCAAAAATCAGTTTCTGTATCCTTCCAGGCCTATCCCAGTGATCCACCCCTGGTCCAGGAGTGGAAGGTGTGGTCATCCCCCATATACACCTGTAATCTAATCTACACACCTGCAATTCATCTCTCTAAATCAGGCCCCCGTCTCCCAAGAGCACATGGTTCCATAGACAACCTGTAACATCCAAATACATGAGATACTTTTGGGGGGTGGGGGTCATTCCAGATCTAAGCCACAATGAAGGGCTACAGTAAAGATTATTTCTGGTGAGTCAGGGTTTGTACAGCTGCTATATCCTGGCTTTTCTAGTTTCTCAGAAAAAAGTTCCATCTGTTTCTTTGTCTTTGACATTTTTTAAATTAAAATTTGTGATAGCAGGGATTTGAACCCAGGGCAGTCACACCAGGCCATCCTCAGGCCTTTTTATTTTTTTTTCTATAGAGTTCTTGCTAAATTGCTAAGTTTCCTGGGCTGCACTGAAACTTGCAATCCTCCTGCCTCAGCCTCCGAAGGTACTGAGATGACAGGTGTGTGCCAGCATGCCCAGCTTATGGTCTTGCATATGTTGGCTTTGTCTCCTAGGATTATGTAAAGCTACTTAATATCAATTAATCACAGAATTACCATGAGATCCAGAAATTCCAAGTATAAATCCCAAAGAATTCGATGTAAGGACTGTAACAGATATTTGTACACGAATATTTTTAGCAGCATTACTCAACGGATGGCAACAACCACCTAGATGAATAGATAAATAAAATGTGGCCTGTACACAGAGTGAAATACTATTCAGCTTTTAAAGAGAATGAAATTCTGGCATATGCTATATAAATGAACCTCAAAAAACATTACACTCAGTGAAAAAAGACAGTCACAACTGGGCAAGTCCTGTATCAGTCTAGTACCTAGAATAGCGAAACAGAGACATAAGTAGAATGGTGGTTACCAGAGGTTAAGGAAAGAGAATGGGAAGTTAACATTTAACGGGTGCAGTTTCCATCTGGGATGATGGAAAAGTGCTAGAGGTGGACGGTCGTGGTGGCTGCACAACACTGTGAATATACTGAATATATTTAATGCCATCAAAATAGCACTTAAAAGAGTAAAGGCAATGTTGTAGCTAATTATTCATTGCTATGGTAAAATACCCAACATCCACAACTTAATGGAAGAAAGATTTATTTTAGCTCACAATTTTGGAAAGTCAGTCATTCACTGTATTAGTTGGCGTGCTTTCAGAAGGCAGAATTTACAGATTTATAACAAAAAGGATCTATTGGGAAGGCTTACAAATCCGAGGATAGAGATGGTACAAGATGGCTGCTCAGCCGTGAAGTAGATCTCCCGCACGGGACTACAGGACAGCCGGTGAGGTGAGAGTCTGCTGCGGATCTCGGATGTTCGAAGAACAATGGCGAAGACTGGAGCTTGAAGATCGGTGACTGAGCAGCCACGACGGGCAGACAGGCGCAATTCGAGACTAGAGCAAATCTGTGATGAAGATCTGGGATTGTAGCAAGTTGGCGTCCGTAGACAATTGCGAAGGCGAGAGCTTTCCCAGAGGAAGACGCTGTGACAAGCTTCCCTCTTCATTGTTTTTATACTGTTTGAGTTCCAGTAGGCCCGCCCACATCTGGGTGGTGCTCTTCCCTCATTGGTTGGTCCACAAGTCACTCACACTCTAATCCAGGCTGGATCTCAATCCCCAATCTAGGCGTGGTTCCCAAACCCTAATTCAGGTGTGGTTCCTGATTCCCTCAAGTTGACATAATTTCTCCAATAGTCACATTCACTCATGGGCAACTGGAGACAATGGAAACACATGGTAGGCCCAGCAGGAGGGGATCTGTCTACTCCATGCCAGACAGGAAGCCAAGTGTGTAAGGGAGGGTGGAGCTAGTACACACTTCCAGGCGGTGTCCAGTAATCCTCCCTTTCCAGGTCAAGCCCCACTAACCCACCCTTTGTGACCTGGCCCCACTTCCTAGCAGCACGTGGCTTCATAGGTACTCTACAACATTCAACTGCATGAGTCTTTTCAGGGACATTCCAGATCCAAGTCGTAACCTTCTGCCCGCCCAGCCTCCAAGACTCATGTCCCCCTTCTTATGCAAAATACATTAGTACACCTCTAAGAGTTGCCAAATTCTTAACAGTTCTACCACTGCTAAAAAGTTTAAGTCCAAAGCCTCCCCTGAGACTCGAGGCAAACTCTTGTCTATGAGCCCCTGTGAAAATCAAAGAAAAGGTAAACACTTCCAACTCGCAATGTCACAGGGTAAACATTCCCATTCCAAAAAAAGAGAAATAGGGTGATAGAAACCAAATGGATCAAAATGAGTTCTAAACTCCTTCGGGCAAGGGTTAAATCCCGCAGCCCCGTTAAGTACTTTGGTTTTGTATCCAGCACTTGGAGCAAAGGGCTTGGGTGGTCCCACCCCTTCAGCCTTACTTCTGGCTACAACTGGCAGTAAATTTACGTTGTGCATATTTTACCGTAATGAATTTTTAAAATATATTCTTTGAGGCGAGAGCTTACAGCCTTGGATCTCTGGGTTCTTTGGAGCCAGATGCCTACAAACGTTTCGTAACCAAGTGTTGGCGGGTGTCTCGAGGAGGACTGACCCTGTGCCTCAGGGCATTTGTGTTCTGAGTGTGCTCCAGTGCACCAGAATCGGTGCAGCAGGAAGGAGGCGGTGCACGAAGCCTCAGTCACTCTAAATGAGAAAGTCACTTTTCAAGGTGAAACAATTTAGGAGAATTTTCTGGAATGGTTGTCTCATAGTGGGCTTCAAAGGAGACATGAAACATTTTAGTGGTTGAAATAGAACATGTTTCAGTTTAAAGTCAAATGAAATTTTCTGTACCCTAAGTGAAGGATACTGTAGTGTAAATCTGGGCTGTTCTCCAAAGGTCCACGTGTACAAAGCTTGGTCCTCAGCATGAGTGTACCGGAAGGCGATGGCACCTTACAAAATGGAGCCCACTGGAACAGAGATAAATCGCTGGGGCATGCGCTTGGAGGGCATACTGCAACTCCATTCCCTTCCTCTGGCTTATTGCTTCCAAGGTGACCACGAAGTGAGCAGCTTTTTCTGCCAAGAGATCCCACCATGACCCACTGTCCCGCTAAACGTCCCAAAACAGTGCACCAGCCAATCACGGACTGAAACCTCTGAACCGTGAGTAAAACAAAGTAAAACTTCTTACAAGCTGACTACCTCACATATTTTGTCTAGTAACAATAATGGGAAGCTTTTGGGGGAACCAAGAGGCCCAATGCGGAAAGAATGAGAGGTGCGGCACCGTGTGAGAGCTCAGATACGGCGCGGCATGGGAGGACCACATGAGGACCCAGAAAGCAGAAATGAGGGTATGTGTGTCTGCAACTGCGGTGAAATACTCTTAGCATAAAATTTACCGTCTCAGGTGTACGTCTCAGTGGCATTAAACAAGGGTGTGTTGATGTGCGATGATCGCCGTCACCCACCTCCAGGGGTTGTTCGTCTTCCTCGACTACAACTCTCCATCTACTAAACAATGACTTCTCATTTCTCCACCCTGTTCCTCCAGTAAGAAAAGTTTGGCTTTGGATTAACAATTAAGTATGAATGCTCATTCCAGGTGTTGGGTGGTCTCGAGTGGGTATGTTAAGGTGTTTAGGGTGCAAGGAGAAAACGCCTTCTCAAGCTGGTTTACATAAAGGTGCTCTACAGTGAGCAAATACAACTCGCAGTGCAATCCCAAATGGAGATGTTTGGGGAAAGGAGGTGTCAGTGTCCTGGGTCTGGATTCCCACAAACACTGGGGGCTTTGCTGGTGTCAGAGACATCATGATGGTGTTAGATCCCCCTCGTTTTTACAGTCAACTAACAGTCTACTGAGATAGTGGGCCAAGGCTGTGGGGTGACTGAAGCACAGACTTGGTCCCAGGAGACAGAAAGAGAGTGCAGGCATTGAGTGGTATGGGAAGGAGAGAAATGATGAGGGATAGACATATTTCTTGGACAAAATTCTTTACCTACCTGGTTAAGAGACCTTTTGTGTCTGCTACTGTGACTCTTGTGTAAGAGGCGAAGGCCCTGTGTGTGGTAGAGGCAGAACCTCGGATGTGCCAGGAGATGCCAAGATGAGAAAGCCATTAAGAGAGGAAATGACTGTGGAGGCTGAGGGTGAACTTGAGGGTCTGTAATGCTGTCTACAGGACAGCTGTGCTCCCTAGGGAGCCCTGGCCATAGAGCTGCTTCACTGAACCCTCAGTAATTGCCTTCTACAGTCAAACAACAGCCTCCAATAGAACTTCCGGGAAAGACGGATCTAAATGGAATCCCTGCCACTCTCATAGTGGCATGACCTTGATAAGTTGTCAAACTCTAAGTCTCAATTCCCTTCCCTGTCGAACGTACTGCCCACACCTGTCTCGTAGGCTGGCGCTATGGATCATAACTCGAAGTGTGAAGTGCTTAGGGGGATGTTCGGCATAGCAAATGCTTTGCAAATGGCAGCCATGTTTTTAGGTACAATCAGCGCATTCGATCAGCACTTCGGAAGCTTACCCATTTCTCTCTGTCCTGAGCAAAGAGATGGAAGCCTGTGTCCCGTGCTGGGTGCCCTCTCTCCGGAGAGTAAAGAAGGCTGTGCCTGGAGGCAGGCTGGGCAGCTCCTCCTGTGATGGGCTGATTTGGAGGTCATCCAAAGGGGAATTGTCCTGTTCCTATCTCTATTGTGTCGTAATTTCCCTTTCCCACTCTAAGCCTTTCTTTTTTCTATTTTTTTCAACCTGTTTAAAGTTTATTCCCCCGTCAGGGTCATTGTGCATGAGAGTAACACTGCCCAATCTCTCTCCCTCACCCTCTGTGACAGTCAACCAAGGTTCTCACTCTACAAATCTTCTGCATCCGTAGTCTACGCCCCTGACTGTGCCTTTCAACTCGATGCTTGTTCTTTTCATTCCACTCAGGGGGAAAAATGCATGTTGTTGATGAGATAGGGTAGGCTGGTGTCAAGTGAAATTTAATGCACTTAATAGGAATCAATGGAGATTTAGGAGGTGCAAACTTGCTGATATAATAGAATTAGGAAGAAGATGCTATTTCATCAACCAACTTTAGATAGACTGAGAAGAGACAAGGATGAAACCAAGTAAAAAATGTTAAGCTTTCCAGGAATAGAATCAGGTAGAGAAAAAAACTCTGTGAATGAATCTGGTAGCTTGCTCATGATGACTTCCAGCTGGAACCCATTATGAATGAGCAGGGAGGCTCCGTGCATGAAGGTGAGCGCAGCCTCAGGAGGAAGGAAGCCATTTCCCACTTCCTGGGGTGGGCAGAAGACCGAGGAACGGAGGAGCAGTGCTTTCAGTGTGAGTTTCTTTGGTTGTTCTTGGGTGGTCATTTCCAAACAGGAGCAATTTCACTACCCATGTGGATTTCGTTCCCTTCTCCACCTAAAATTCTGCCAAAGCCCACCCTTCCTCAAGGCTTGTAAGAAAAAAATAATGCAAACTTTCCCAGGTCCCATAATTGCTTTTCAGACTTACTGTTCCAGATGCTTTTTTGGAACCCAATAATTTCGGTAGAAATCAATAATGCAGATCTTTGGGGTCAGAGGAGGAGGGGGGAAACAGAGCTTAGCAAACAGGAAGACATTCAAAGAAGAGAGTAAGGGAAGTCAGGGGGATAGTTGGCAAGCTACAGTCGGAGAAGGTACACCCGGCAGCAAGAAAAGAGGGCCTACCATTTACAGCCTCTAGATGTCAACACAAAACACAGCTCTTGCTCCAAAAGAAACATGAGCTGGCTTATTCTCAGCCATATATGACTGTCTTCATTCCAGGGAGCACAGATTCAGGTGACTGTGAATCATATACCCCACTGTGGAACAGATTATGTGAACTTCTGTAGTCACACAACAAAAGAAAGTCATAAACCAATACATTTGTTAAATATATTGGTGAGGCCATTAGGTGGGTGGACTGTAGGAATCAGAAATCACTTCCATAGATTTCAGTGTTACCTTCGGGCAGTCTTAGCTTTATGGGTGGTGGAGGATAGAATTCAGCTAAGCCCAGCGATGCATTCCAAGGGTTTTACCTAATAATCGTGAGGACGTTAGGTCAGATGCAGAGGCTGGAAGTAAGGAGCTATTAAAAGGCGTTAGATAGCCAAAGATTAATTTTGGCTCTCGATCTGCAACATTCCAAGTCTCCACAGTCATAGTGTTCTAGTCAGCCAAGGTCAAGCAGTCTGCAGCCTCTTCAGTAAAGATGTGACTTCTTCAGAGAACCTGAGTTTTCCCTGAAGGACTCAGGGTAAAAACGGCTGAACCTTGAAATAAGAAAAATGGCCACCTAGCCAAAGGAAGTCTCTGCTGTATTTGTCACAATATGTATTTTTAGATGCTGTAAAACTTTCAATAATTAACTTCCTAAAGAAAATTTAG